>JXCR01146267.1:47081-148590 GCA_002079205.1 Phalaenopsis hybrid cultivar
TGAATGGTGGCCATGGCGGTCATAGCTGCAGTCATCTCTTCTATTCTTTTTTCCAGTAGAACAACTTGCTCATCCCTGAGGAGGATAACCATATGCAGCTCATCTACGGCGTTCTCTTCCGTATGACGTTGAGCCTCGCGCGTAGATGTGGTAGCTCTGGTTTTGATCACATGGACATCCATGAAATCTTCCTNTTGATTATGATCAAAGGTTACCCATTCCCCTCCTTGACTTAAGCCTAAATGTTGATTAAGGCAACATTTCAAAAATTACACATTTGCCCCTAAGGCTCTAACATTTCATAATTTATCAAATTCAATTCAAATGACTTTGAAGTTTTTATCCTACCTCATTAATGGGTCAATTGAGACATCAGATGAGAAAATGTGTTTTTTCAAAATTTAATTTAATTTATATAATTATTTTAATACAAAAATAGGATTTTTCAAAAAAAATTCTTAACTTGACCAAGGTAAATTATAATCCCTTGAAAATTTTATTGGAGGTACACCTAGATCAGAGAAGCCTTTCGACCAAATGTCACAATTTTTTGAATTTCATGTGATTTATTAGAATTATTTTAAATTCTAGGTTATTTAATAAAAATAAAATATTTTCAGTGGTGAAAATTAAGTTTTGTATTTTTTGAAAATCTCTCTACGGTAGAATAACTTAGAGGATGAAATTTTTTTTTCCTTGATTTATTGAAATTATTTTAGTGAAAAATTCATTTTTAACCTTTAAAGATCAATTTTAAGCTTCGAAAATGAATATCTTTATTTAAAAAATCAGGAAAAATATTCTAATTATTCCTAAGTGATTAGAAAACAATTTAGAACATTTCCAAGAGTTTTATTATTTTTATAATTTTTGTGAATTTTTAATTATTTAAATATTTAGAATAGGCTAAAAAACAAGTTTTTATTTTAAATATTATTTTATTTTTAGAAAATACCCCTGATCACAGAGAACTCAAATTAAGTTTCATAATTTTTTGAGTTATATTTTGATTTTTAGAAAATCATTTAAGTGCCAAGAGTGGTGATTTCATAATTTTTTGAGTTATATTTTGATTTTTAAAAAATCATTTAATTGTTAAGAGTGGTATTTCATAATTTTTTTAGTTATATTTTGATTGTAAAAAATCATTTAAATGTTAAGAGTGGTATTTATCTTTAAAAATTAATTTAAGTTATCAAATGAACTCAAAAGATTTTGAAACTTTTATGATGAGTTCTCTGGATCATTAGTCACAGTGGAGATCAAAGATCAAGTCATGTAAATGTTTTTATTTTTCAAAATTAATTATCGTAGTGATTTAGTGTTTGGAAAATTTAAGGGTGTTTTAAATGCTTTGTCCTTTGAAATTATTTTGAAAGGTTTCTCTGGTCATGGTGGACCTTCCCAAATGTTTTGGGATTTAATAACCAATATGCTAATTTCCATGATTATTTTAAAGAAATGATGTGAAATAACTTTAAAAATATGGGTCTCTGTATAGGGACTTTCTCTAACTTTGGAAAAATTATAGAATACTTCACCTGATAGAGGCTTCAACCTGTCAAAATTTCAAGCCAAGGTGATGTGTCAATATGCATGGAGAATCAAATGATTCCAAATAGTGTTTAATTAATTAAAAATATTTTATGCATCAAATGGACTTGAAAAATATTCCACATTATTTTCCTCTGTTCACTAATAAAGTGGGTATTTTTATTTTATTTTTGTAATTTTTCTACACAAAGTTATGTATTTTTGAAGTTTTGGGGATTAAATAAATATAAAAATACCCCTATTTTTCTATTTAAACCGCGCGTGCCACCTCAACCTACGACGGCTCCGAAAGCATGTGTGGCGCGCTCTGGTTGGACGCTGCCATTCATGTAGCTCGCTGACTCGGCCCGCTGTTTAGGTCCCAAAGTGCTATCCGACTTAATCTCCCCCATCCATTTAATACACACTCGATCGGACGGCTCCCCGTCATCGTCCCCGATAGGATGATCCCGTGCCCGTCCACACTAAAACCTCAAGATCTCGGTCTAGACTCAACCAAATCATTTCGAGTTTGATCCGATGGACTCGTCTAAGTGAGACGAACACATACATGCAGTTAAGATGCCATGAAATCAAGCTTAAGTAAATGGAGAACCAAAATAAGCTCGGGAGAAGAAGAAGTTCTATAATTTTTCTCGGAGAAGGAAGGCTTCAATCAGAGGTGTCGGCACGTTTGTTGGAGACTAGGGATTGACTCCCTGGTCTTGGTGTAAGGTCTAGGTATGAATTCAACCAAGCTCGATTTTAGGTGTTGGTCTAGAGCTATGGTAGAGGCTTTGTGGAAGGGGGATTTGATGGGGCTTTGGCTTCTCTCACTCTTGTGAAGTTGTGGACACAAGAAATTAAAGTTTGGTGGAGTGTGGAGGTGTATTGGGTTTTGTTCTGATTTCTGGCAAGGTTTCAAGCTCAAAATTGACCTCTGAAAACAAGAATGGGTGAGCGAAAATGGTTGGAATGCACTGAGGGAATCTTAGGGAAGCTCTGTATGAAGTTTGGGGAGGCATCTCTAATGAAATTTCAGCACAACTCCCATGGTCGTGGGAGGTGTGTTTTTATAAAAAATGGCCATGGGGTGGCTCTCAGGGCATAAGTTTGGGTGCACTGTTGTGCTTAGGTGGAGGGCAAAGGAGCTCCATAGTTTTATTTGGATGAGCTGGCCTCTAGGTTTGATTTGGGTGAGGTGCCATGGGGGTGGCTCTCGGTTGGCTTTTCTGGCTACTAGCTGGCCAGCCAGAGGGAAGTGGCTAAGAGCTCAGGGAACCCAGAGGAATCCATCACAGCAATTTAATGCAAATGTGTTTGGATTTGGCAAAGATATCTTAAGCATGTGCATTTTTGGAAATAAGATCTCTTAATTTGGGGGACCTTTAGTCCATGGCTTGATTTAGGTGATTTCATGGTGTTTGGACTGGTCCCTAAGTCCAACTAATGGCTGTGGTGGAGTTAATTGGGTGGCTTTAAGGTGGTTAGGTCACATTTAGTGTATGGGTCCAAGTGGGTGCAAATGACCAAAACTTGGGTTTGGGCTAGGTTAGCCATGTCAAATTGCCAAAATAATTGTTGCATTTGGTGTATATGATCATAAGTAACAACTTAGGTGAAGGATGGAAGTGCTTTTGAGTTCAATTGAAGGGTCAATTTGAAGGAATTTTGAACATTAATCAATTTGGTCATGTTGGGCTAGGCTTGGGTCTAGCTTGGGTTAGAAGGGTCAATTTGAGGAAATTTTGAATTTTAGTCAATTTGGTCATGTTGGGCTAGGCTTGGGTCTAGCTTGGGTTAGCCATGGGCTAAGTCCAAATTGATTATTGTAAATGGTCAATAGGGACCTCATGAAGAGTTTTGAACATGCAAATTGATTATTGTAAATGGTCAATAGGGACTTCATGAAGAGTTTCCAACATGAATTGGATGCCAATTTGGAGGTTAAGGCCATCAATTGGGTGAAATTTAGGGACTTAGCCAATTAGGGGCTAAATTTGGGAATTTTGGATTTAGGCCAAAATCAAATGGATTGGACTTAGCCAATTTGGGGCTAAATTTGGGAATTTTGGATTTAGGCCAAAATCAAATGGATTTGAGGCTCAACATGCAAATGGATGGTTGATTTTGATGTATAGAAAATTCATAAAGATTTACAACATTAATTGAGGCCAATTGCTGATGGTTGATTTTGATGTATAGGAATGTTATAAAGATTTTTTAACATTAATTGAGGCCAATTGCTGATTTTGATGTATGAGAATGTTATAAAGATTTTTCAACATTAACTGAGGTCAATTGACTAGACTATGGGTTCAATTTGGTGAGATTAAGTCATATGGTCAAAATTGGGGTTTTGACCCAAATCAAAATTGGGTTCAAATCATAGACCAATTGAGCTTTGATTTAGTTTAGTTTGGTCATATAAAAAGTGAATTTGAGTTTATGATTGGAATTGGGGTCAATTGAGATCAAATTGATGGACATTTGAGTTGGATTTGGGGAAATTTAGGTCTTTAAAAAGCAATTTAGAGATGTTCGTTAAAGATGGTCAATTTGGCCAAATTGAGTCATGTGATAGTTGAACGAAATGAAATTAGGAATATTTGGGATTTATTGGGATTTTCTAAGAATATTTGGAATTTTTATAATTTCGAGCTATGGAGGGGTAGTTTGGTAATTTTGGAGTGTTTTAGGGGTAAAAGGACAAGATGGGTATTTTGGTAGAGTTGAGGTACCAATCATCACCAATAAGCCATGGACCAAAGGAAACCCCATTTTGGGTCCTCTACATAGTGGTCTTAGCCAAACCATAGCCCTAGGGCTAGTAGGTTTAGGGGACGACCTACATGAGTATCCCAAAAGATCAAGGAATCTAGGCTAGAAATTTGAGTTCAGGGTTGTGAGTGATTATGAGTGTAGATAAATGTAGTGAGTGTAGATGAGTGTACTGAGTGTTTTAGCTCCAGACCAACACCCAGGGTCAACCCTAAGGTCCAACAATCCTAAAGGTGACTCATCCTGAGTTTCCCCCACAGTGACCCCACCTACTAAGTATTTAGAGGTTGAGAACAATATGTGGAACATCAAGCTGAGTGGAGAAGGGTTTGGAATTTCTATTGGTGAGGGTTCCATGTCTAGTTTTCTATGAATAGTCAACAGGAAAAGTCCTATGGCTAGATCCTAGGCTACTAAAGAGAAAAAACTAAACCTCAACCAAAAATGAGGTCAAGAAATTGACCCCTAATAGGTGTGGTGTGTTGGGCAAGCACCGCGCGTATTGGCGTTGACCGACGAGATCAACAAAAAGCAATACAGACTTATAAGTCAACAAACCCAGAAGTACGTGTAGAGTTGTGTGTGTAATTTATTTCTACTAAAGAATTAGCAGAATGTGTGCTTAATCAAGTCAAGAAGTAGAGACTCTTGCTGGGGATTGGTGAGTGGATTTTGAGTTATGAAATTTCAAAGATTTCCAAAGGATGGGAGTCAAAATGTAGGTGTTGACCCCGAGGTACGAATTGAAATTCAAATATCGACTCTAAAAGAGGAAGAGAGAGAGAGAGAGTCGGAGTGTAAGGACTGTCCTCGAATATAATGAATCAGAGATAAAGTACTGATTCAAAAATGAGAATCAAAATGCAGGTCAATTCTCAAAAGGGAGCGTCAGAATGTAAGGACCGACCTCAAATGTAATGAATAAGAAATGTAGGACTGATTCGGAAATGAGAACTAGAATGTAGGTCAATTCTCGAAAGAAGGTGTCGGAATGTAAGGTCTGACCTCAAATGTAATGAATCAGGAATGTAGGACTGATTTGGAAATGAGAATTGAAATGTAGGTCAATTCTCGAAAGAAGGAGTTCGAATGTAAGGTCTGACCTCAAATGTAATGAATCATAAATGTAGGACTAATTCGGAAATGAGAACTGAAATGTAGGTCAATTCTCAAAAGAAGGTGTCAGAATGTAAGGTCCAACCTCAAATGTAATGAATCAAAAATGTAGGACTGATTCGGAAATGAGAACTGAAATGTAGGTCAATTCTCGAAAGAAGATGTCGGAATGTAAGGTCCGACCTCAAATGTAATGAATCAGAAATGTAGGACTGAATTGGAAATGAGAACTGAAATGTAGGTCAATTCTCAAATGAAGGTGTCAGAATGTAAGGTCCAACCTCAAATGTAATGAATCACAAATGTAGGACTGATTCGAAAATGAGAACTGAAATGCAGGTCAATTCTCGAAAGAAGGTGTCGGAATGTGAGGTCCGACCTCAAATTTAATGAATGAGAAATGTAGGACTGATTCGGAAATGAGAATTGAAATGTAGATATCAATTCCAGGAGAGAGTCAAAATTTAGGTATTTACCTCAAAATGTGAGAATCAGAATTTAGGTACTGATTTGGAGATGTGATTTGAAATTTACACAGAGCTTGTGAAGTTGAATTTGTGGTAGTGTGTCATGTGGAAATGTTGATTTTGTTGAAGGAGATTTGTAAAGCTTTGGTGAGTTTTTGTGTAGAATGTGACATTCTACGGGGATGTGCAGAGAGTTACTGTAGATAATGATGGTTGTGCTGCGCGCACAAAGAGTAGGAAATTCTGAAAAGGGAAGTATCCACTCAACTGGTTTGTTTTATTTTCTTATTGTTTTTATCACACTTGATTTTTCAAAATTTATTTTTAATGTTTTAATTTTAATTGGTTGATTTTTTTAAAAAGAAATTTGTTTTTTTATTCGCTCATTTATGATTTTCTTTTATTTGTGTTTTATTGCGTTGTCAAAGATTTGTTATTTTGTTCTTTGTTCATTAGAATTTTGAACCATTGCATGGTCCACGACTTTCATCCATCGCACAAAAGGCAATTGACAAAAAGGCACAACTTGAGAGAAATTTCCATTAATCTGCTTCAATAAAGATGCAATAGATCAAACAAAGGTTAATGCCTCAAAAAGAGTACATCATTTAATACATGTTGAATTGCATTGAGAGTCATCTCAAGATACGAGTACATCATAGACTGATTACATCAGATACATGTCATGCTTGTTAAAGGAAAGCAAGTGAATCCTCTGTGCTTGGTATATCGAGCTCCTGATCAAGCAGACCTTCTGAGTCATGCTCCAGGATAAGAGTTCCCTTTGCATGTATTCAGAGGTACCACCTTCTCATAGCTCGTAAGGAAATAGTTCCTCCAACTCTATGTCTTGTTGGAATCTATATGGTATCTTACCGTCATCCATTCTGCGGAAGGTCACGGACACCCTACGGTGTCGTACTCCTCGAATGCAGTGCTTGGCAACGACTGCACCGTTGCCCTTGAGAACAAGTACTGAACCAACTGAAAGAGGAATCTCCACAGCTCCTCTGAATTCACCAGGGCCGATTATATCGATTTCTTTTCTAAACAAAATATTGCTCTTACTCATAAATGAGACCGTGCAGAAAGGCCTCACGAAGTCATGATGGTCAATGTGCGGAAGAATGCAGTCACCTTCTTTATAAATGTTGTTGATGCAACTGTTAGGAATGCAAGTGGCGAGTAGGATATTCCACTTGACCATTCTCTTTATCATCCACTTTATCATCGGGGGTAACGGATCCACTTGGTCGTATCTGAGGATCCGGGCGGATTCCTCTGTCTGTCATTCGTAAAATTGTAGCAACATCCGCATTGGATGGTGATTCTTACCTTTCCTCGCATTCATTTGTTCGGCTCAGAATACGTTCTTTCCATGAGAAGGCCTGCTCGACCTCTATCTCTTAAATCGAAGATGCAGTCTAGGATGCTTCTTTTATCAGTTTCAGAGAAAACCCTGGTATATAGCTCCATGCCTTCTAATATGTTGATAAACTTTTCCTGAAGCTCTTCATAGAACTCAAATTCTCTTTTGTGTACCTTGCTTTTTTGTAGTATTCTACCATACCGGGAGTTGGCAGCTGCCTGGGGCGTTCCTTCCTCCGGGCCTTGGTGGGAATCCAAACTGGCGCTGGCCGATCTGGGATATGAGATTCAGCCTCAAGTGGGATGTATGATCTTGGACTCCGTGGTGTGCACTGATCCGTCACCAGTGGGACATACGGTTCATTTGCCACAAAATCTGGAGTTTGATTCTTCTTGGTGCTTCACGCGTATTCTTCTAAGGTATTGAAATGCTGTAGATGTAGGACGTTGCAGTCTGGGCATTCTACAAAAGCACCCGTAACTGATGTCCTGGCTGGTATCTCGACGTTGCATGTTGGGCAACCTTTGCACAAGATATCTGGGACCGGGGGCACATCTAATCCTGCCACAAATGCTGACTCTTCATCTGTAGTGGGCAGGCTGGTAGAAGTCTCTCTCAGATCTGGATTGTAGATATGTCCCTCAGGAATGGGGGTAAGAAAACCGCTCACGCCTCTCTGGCGCTTGTGCTCCTGTCGTAGAAAGGCTCTCTGCTTCTTTCAGCTTGCATTTCTGCGCTGCGTCCTACGGAGTGGAGTATTTGGTAGTTGATCACTGTGGGCAGCTGTTAAGCCCCTTGCTGGAGTGGCTTTCATGAAGCGCAGCCGGCTGGGCTCCTCCATCAGATCTTGTTCTGCCATGACATTTTTACCATTACGTGACACATCGTCTTGAGTGGTCCCTCTCAACAGTGAAGGCAGTCCCTTCTTTTCTTCATTGCTGACTACGTCCATTAGAGGACCGTCGTAGTCCATATCAATCTGGTTGAAATCCATATTGAAATCTATGACACCTCCTTGTGGCACCATCTCTTCATTTAGTGCGAGGTTCCAGTCATCCTGGAAGGCAAAGATCAGCCTCTGTCCTGACATTTTTTTGCAGACGACAGAAAGAAACCGTCAGTGGGTAAAGTTTGGCATGAACAAGAACAAAATAGAATATTTATTAAAGTAAATTTTAGTTTGTTTCGATGAAAAGGATTACACATTTTATTTGTGAGTTTTGATTTAATTTAATGGAATTTTTAAATTCAAAAGTAGAAAAGAGAACGTGCAAAGTTCAAAAAATTTTCTCAAAATTTTCATTATATATGAGATTAATTACAAAATTTGGTCCCGATCATACACATATGGCAATATAGATAACCCTAAAATAATCAAAGTTTCAAATTTCAAAGCAAGCAAAGGCAAGCAGAGGCAGGCGACATCAGGCTGCGTAATAGGTTTTCAGCTATCGTCCATTTATCAGTAACATGGGTCGTTCACCCCGGAAGTCCACTAACTGGTAGACTCCTCCTGTATAAACCTTCTCAACGACAAATGGTCCCTCCCAAGTTGGCTTGAATTTTCCACCTATTTTCCGGCGAGCAAGAATAGGTCTCTTGAGCACGAGTACGAGGTCACCAATTTTGAATGTCTTAGGGCAGACCAATTTGTCATGGGCTTGTACCATCTTTGCCTGGTAGAGCTTCAAATGTTGATGTGCTTCCGATCATTTTCCCTCGAGACTCTCCAGTTCTTCAAGGTTGAGTTTTGTGCTTTCTTCTGTTGTAAGTTGGTTGGCAATGGCGACTCTGAGAGATGGTGTCTGGATTTCGGCGGTAGCACGACCTCAGTCCCGTACACGAGCATATAAGGTGTACACTGGGTGAGAGTCCTGAAAGTCGTCCGGTAGGCCCACAGGGATTCTAACAGTTTGCAATGCCAATCCCTTTTATTTTAATCCAGTTTTTTTTTTCAAAATCTGTACCAGTGTCTTGTTGAAAGCTTCAGCCAGACCATTTGCTCTCGGATAGTAAATTGTAGAGTATCTCCAATCTATCCCATGTCTTCTGACAAAATTATCGATCTTTGTACTTTTAAAAGCTGTCCCATTGTAAAAGATTATTCTTCACGGTACTCCAAAACGGTAGATGATTTGGCTTTTGAAAAATTGAAGGATGTGTTGTGTTGTAACCTCACGTAACGGTATTGCCTCTGCCCATTTGGAGAAGTAATCTGTTGCGGCAAGTACAAATCTGTGTCCTTTAAAAGATGGAGGGTCTAACGAACCTATTATGTCTGTGCCCCAACACTCGAATGGCCACGAGGCAACAGTTGGGTGTAGCACATTCGGAGGCTGGTGTAAGACCACCCCATGCACTTGGCATTAGTGACATCTTCTGGCGATATCCACGCAATCGAACATCATTGCTGACCAATAATATCTGAGTCTTTTAATCTTCATTTTCATTTTTTGTCTCGACCGGTGAGCGCCACACTATCCGACATGTACTTCTTTGACAATATTTTGTGCCTCGGCTCTGCTCAAACAGCGTAGCGACATTTGATCGAACGATCTTCTGTAGAGAACATTCCCCACCAGGGCGTAAGACATGGCCCTTCTTGTGATGTAGTGTGCCTCAGACTTGTCCTCTAGCAGCTTTCCAGTATGCAAATATTCTATTAATGGCTTGCGCCAATCTTCGTTGATGTCTGCAACTGTATTTACAGTTTCTTCTTTTGCAAGTTTGTCTAGAGTTTCGAAGTCACTTTGAGACAAGACTCATCTTCCTTGCACCGTGAGTTCAATGGAATCCTCCGAGGGACATGCCATTTTCTTAATGAGTTTTGCTAAAGCATCGCCATGAGCATTATCTCCACGAGGAATCTAGTAGAAAGTCACCTCAGGGATTTGCTCCAAGAGCTTCATTGCATACAAATGGTATTCTGCTAATCTTGGTTTTATAATTCTGTATTGTTCGGCGACTTGCTTGATGAAAAGTTGAGAGTCACCATAAATGGCAATCTTTGTTATATCCATCGAAATTGCCAATTCCAATCTGGTGATTAAGGCTTCATATTCTGCTTCATTGTTTGTACATGGCTTCGTCAGGTGGTACAAAAAAATCAACATACCCTTATCTGGCGTCGTAAAGATCAAACTAATCCCTGCCTTGCCTGGTATAACTGTGCCTGATCCCTTATCTTTCCTGGCTGACGAAGCACCATCGAAGTACATTTCCCAGTGCTGCGTATTGGAAAATTCCATCTATAGTATCTGCTCGTCTGGTAACTAGTAGTTGAGAGAGGACCCAGCTGGCAGTGGGTGTGCAGCGAGAAAATCTGCTAAAATCTGTCCCTTGAGAGGACGGAGGGGCACAAAAGTTATATCAAATTGCAATAAGATCATTGACAATCTCGCTAAAAGTCCGGAGAGTGTTGGTCGGGTCATCAAATATTGCAATGGATTAACTTTCAAAATTAGGGTAATCTCGTGAGAAAGCATGTAATGTCTAAGCTTTTGAGCGGCGAAAATTAGTGCCAGACAATGTTTTTCAATAGGTAGGTACCTTATCTCCGCCGGTATTAGACGACAACTCAAGTAGTAGAGAGCATTCTCTTTTCCCTCCTCATTGACTTGGGCTAAGAGTGCTCCAAGAGAGTCATCCAAAGCCGCGGTATAAAGCATGAACAGTTTCCCTGGGATAGGGGCTGCCAAAACAGGAGGTGTCATTAAATATTATTTAACGTCCTCAAAGGCCTGCTGGCATTTTTCTTCCCAATCAAATTTGGCGTCCTTTTTAATTAATGCCGAGAAAGGCTGACACCTACGTGAGAGATTAGAAATAAAGCGTCTCAGATATGCCAACTTACCCTGAAAGGAACGTAGCTGTTTCAAGGTTTTAGGGGAGGCATTTCTAAGATAGCTTTAATCTTATCCGGGTCGATCTCGATTCCCCGATGACGGACAACGAATCCTAGAAATTTCTCGGAGGTGACGCTGAAGGCACATTTTAAGGGATTCATTTTAAGGTTATATCGTCGTAACTGTTCAAACACAAACCTCAAATAGTACAAATGGACTATTTTCCGTTTACTTTTGATGACCGGATCATCCAAGTAGCATTCTACTTGATTGTGAATGAGGTCGTCAAAAATCTTCATAATTGCACGCTGATATGTTGTTCCAACGTTCTTTAGGCCGAACGACATCACTGTGTAGCAGAAGATTCCAATTGGTGTTCTGAAAGCTGTAAGCGTTGCATCTTCGGGAGCCATCTTGATTTGGTTATACCCAGATGATCCTTCCATGAAGGAGAAAATTTCATGTGTTGAAGCTATATCCACCATCATTTCCGGTATAGGTAGTGGAAACTCGTCTTTTGGACACGCTTTGTTCAAATCTCTGAAGTCGAAACAAACGCGGATCTGTCCATTTTTCTTTTTAACCGGTACAATATTGGCTAACCACGTGGGGTGGCATCTATCAATTTCCTTACCTTGGCGATTACTTGTTGTTCTATCTCGAGGCGCATTCTCCTTGGAGCTTTTTTTACTAGTGTTACATTCTTGTCCACCCCAAGTTTATGGACTGCAACTTCTGCTGACAGTCCTGACATTTCGTCGTAGCTCCATGCGAAGCAATCTTTGAATTCTGCTAATAGTTTGACCAGTTATGCAGATTCTTAATCATCAAGTAGAGAACTTATAAATGTAGGTTGGGGTCATTCTTCAGTCCTGAGGTTAATCTCTTTCAATTCATCGATAGTGGATTTAATTTCTTCCTCAGATTCTGGCGGAGCATCTTCTATTGGTTGATCGATAGAGTCATCCTCTACATCGAGATAATCTTTTTCTGACTCACTAGTAACAACCATGTAAAATTCATAATCATCGACTGGTCCAACTGTACCAACTCCGAGACCTTCTTTTGAATTGGGAGTTTGTCTATTAGTATTCCACAATTTTTCAAAGAGTTGAAATTTATCTTTTGACATTTGTTTTGGTAAATGTCCCTGTTGAATTAACTTTTGAACACAAGGCGAGAAGTAACCAGGCATTCATTTCGGTAAGTGTCCCTGTTGAATTAACTTTTGAACACAAGGCGAGAAGTAACCAAAAGGAATTCCATTTATTCATTAGAATCAACATCCAAATTTACATGTTCTTAAGCTTAGTAGAGGTAGAAGCACGGTAAAATTTGATTGACTTTGAACCAACACTACGGACTTCCTTGACAATAGAGGTAGAAGCATGGTAAAATTTGATCGGCTTTGAACCAACACTACGGACTTCCTTGACCCCTAAACTCTCGACCTTTTGAGGGAGAATCGGAGTAAGGGTCATAACATTCACATAGTGGTTTATCCGGTAAAATTTGATCGGCTTTGAACCAACACTATGGACTTCCTTGACCTCTAAACGGTTTTTCAAGCTCAGTAGAGGAAGAAGCGTGGTAAAATTTGATCGGCTTTGAACCAACACTACGAACTTCCTTGACCTCTAAACTCTCGACCTTTTGAGGGAGAATCAGAGTAAGGGGCATAGTAATCGCATAGTGGTTTATCCGATCATACATTGTTTCATATTCATTCCTCTCTGTATCTTCTAGGGATATCTCGTACTGAGGCTTCTTTGTTTTGTCATCATTACCTCATCTTCAGAACTGTCTTCATCACCAACATACTGAGGTTTCTTCTGCTTTGTCATCATTACCTCATCTTCAGAACTGTCTTCATCACCAATGTTGATAGTATTTTGTCATCATTACTTCATCTTCAGAACTGTCTTCATCACCAATGTTGATAGTTGGCCTAGTCCCGTACAATTTTGTCATTATTACTTCATCTTCAGAACTGTCTTCATCACCAATGTTGATAGTTGGCCTAGTCCGTTCAACAATTAAATTGATCTTTCCTCTCTGCGTCCCCGGCCTCGACCTCAGGTGCGTGAACTAGAAGAACCTCCACCAACTCATTGTAAGGGAGTGGTAGAAGGTTGTTGAAGCGGAGTTGTATGGCCCCCTTTTTGTGATACTTCTGAATCTTTATCTTTGTTTGTCAAAATTTTGCACGAGAAGACAGTCTTCTTTGGAGGCGTGTAGTAGGCAGCATCTTCATGGATACCAACTTCATGCACTGAAAATGGTTGTAAAGCTCCCTTGATGCAATTTTGTTGACCATCATTGCGGTATTTAATGCACTGGTGTAGGGATGATGGAACTATATTATGCTCATGAATCCATGATCGACCCAATAGAGCGTTAAAAGAGGTTTCTGCATCGATGATATGAAATTTAATGATTGTTACGAGTTCTCCGACCTTCATAAGTAATGAAATTGATCCAAGGGCTCTTTCTCCATTTTAGTTGAATCCTCTTAACATCATCTTATCAGGGATGAGATCTTGAACGTAGAAGTCCAAATATGCTAACGTCTGTAGACTGATCAAGTTAATAGATGCTCCAGGATCCAGTAAAACTCTGGATAACACAAATCTGCCAATGTTGACGGAGATTTAGAGGGGACAGTTGTGGTCGGCAGTACCGAGTAGCAAGTCTTCATCTATGAAGGTTACCCCTGACTGTTCTCTCAATGAGCAAACTTCATCTGAGGATGTGCTAGCCAATTAATTTAAGAAAATTTATGGATGTAGCAGAGCTGTAACCAGAGATTCTTTCATCTCCTTTGATAGGATTAGAGAGTCGTAGAAGCTTAGTCGAGCAGGCAACTTCCTAAGATGAGCTAGCACGTTGTAGTCTACTTTGTACGATCCTCCGATTTTATCTTGATTATATGGTTCTTCCACTGGCGGAGGTGGGGGTACCTTTTCTCGAGTCATTACATGTTTTCCTTTGACTGTTGGAGTTGTTCTTGGTGGTAACACCTTTCCGTTCCTTAAGTTGGCTTTTGTGATTTCTTCTTCTTGAGATATCATTGCTGAATCTTCCGATGACTTTTCCTCTTCGTCGGAGAGATCTAAGTTGATGGCGAGCGGTGCACCATGATGCTCAAGAGTTGGCTCTTCATTTTCGGTGCCATCGTAAGCGATATCATTGATGTCTTCTTTAGACTTGACAACAAATTCATCGAACTCAAGTAGATTTGAGGATCATTTTGGGGATCGAGATTGCAACTAGCTTGGCTACAATTAGTCACGTTATTACCAGAAATAGTGAAAACATAGCCGAAATCACAACCATTATATTCTTAAGACCCCGGAGGGACAAAAAAGAAAATCATACAAAGTCAAGGGTTTGAGTATTTTCTTCCCCAAATCCGAGACAACCAGTCAAGTAGAGGCAGCCCCTATCCTACCCCCTGTGCTAACAATCTTGGTAGTGATGCTTTTCTTGTTCTTGTTCTTTGTTCTTGATGATGACAGATTTTCTGGTGAAATCTTCATCTCGGGCTCAGTATGTTGCAGACTCTGAATAGAGGCTTATTTTGATGCAGAATGTAGCTTGTTCAGTATCTTCTTGGATGATCTGCTCCATACCTCATTCCATCCTTCTTTGGTATTTGTAGAAGCTTGTTTGAGTGAATCCTGTATCTGATTGAGGACCTTCTTGAGTTCATCCCAAGTTGTACTCCATCTATCAGTTCTGACTTATGGATCAATTGGGGAGATTGACTCAGTTGAAATCATGTTTATGGAACCTTTTTTAGGTTCTCTCAAATACTCCTTTGGGATTGTTATATTCTCTTCCTTGAGGTTCTTCTCGAGCTGGTCTTTAAAGACAAAGCATTTGTCTATAGTGTTCCTAAGCAACCGGTGGTACGGGCAATAATTTGGTTCATTCATCTTATTCACCTTTTTGGGTTTCTTTGGATCAGATAGTTTGAATTCTTGTTTCTTCATCAAGCTTTTGAATATTTTAGCTACAACTTCATCTTTGAAGGAGTTAACAACTTTCTGTCGCTCTAACAGGGATATTCTTTTACCCGTTGTTCGAGGTGATCCCTCCTGAGACTGCCGTTGGTTGGATTGACTGCTTTGTTTTTTAGAGAACTGTGATGAAGACTGACGATGATCTTCTGCATATATCTTTATCGGCTGCTTTCCTATGTCGACAGTTGCGACTACCCCTGATTTCTTTTAAAACACTCTGGTCACCTTAGCCTTTTCATGTGGCTCCATGTGCTTCATTTCTTCTTGGAGACTGTTGGCTTTACTGAGTAGCTTCTCGAAGGATTTGATGGTGAGTCCCTTAAGCATGAAAGCTACTGGCCCATGAATGCTTTTGAGTAGAATCTCAATCGCTTGATGTTCCTGTAGCTGAGGTTCATATTTCATGCTAAGGTTTCTTCACCTCAAAATATAGTCTGTCAAGGTTTCACTAGGCTTCTACTTTTCCATCATGAGCTCTCCAATAGACACATGATGCTGCGCCCCAGTAAATCTTTTCACAAATAACTGCTCCAACTCAGAAAATGTTTTAACTTACCCGTTGGTTAAGTCAGCGTACCAATCGAAAGCAATCCCTGACAAGCTGCTGACGAACTGCTGATAGAGTAGACCTTCGCTATTCCTTGTGTTACCGTAATTGGCTCGAAAATGAGCTATGTGCTGTCTGGGATTTCCAGTCCCATCGAATATCTTGAAGTTTGGGGTCACAAAACCCTTAGGGAAAGGCACGGCATCAAACTCCTTCGGGTAAGGCCTACTCTTTAAAATTGTGCATCAAACTCCTCCGGGTAAGGTCTACCCTTTAAAATTGACGCACCACCCTTGGACTGGGCTAAGGCATCCCATACTTGTTCAACCATTTTCTTGAACTCTTTTTCTGGCATGGCACCTGATGTGGAATCCCTCTTCGGCTGTTCTTCTTTGTTTGTCGAAGTAGCCTCCCTTCTTTCATCTGTGATGTGTATGATTTCTGGCTGATTAATCTCTATGTCAATCTTGGTGCTTGTGATTGCCTCTGAATCATGGCCATGGCGTTCATAGTTGTAGTCATCTCCTCTATTCTTTTCTCCAATAGAACAACTTGCTCATTCCTGAGGAGGATAACCCTATACAGCTCATCTACGACGTTCTCTAGAGTGTGAGGTTGAGCCTTGCGCGCAGATTTGGTAGCTCTGGTTTTGATCACGTGGACATCCATGAAATCTTCCTCCAAGTAATCACTGTAATCAAAATCCTCATTGTCACAATTGACGGAAACTCCATGTTCTCGAGCTAACTCAGAAATCTTGATCCTAAGTTTCTCAACCTTTTCTTCAATTGTTGATTCCTTGATTGCTTTACGATCTGGAGGACCTTGATGGAACTCCTCAACTTGTTCCTCCATCTCGTTGGCTATTGTCGCGACGATGTCAGATATTTCAGGCACTGGTTTTACTTCTTATCCTACAGGCTCACTGAACTGTAACGGTGCAGCGACCTTGGGTACCCATACCCTCTTAATAACCTCGAGGTCTTCAAATCTAGCTTTGAACTTGATGGTGGGAGCGACGTTACGGGCATTGCGGCCCATTGGCAGGCTGCATGAAAAGGTCAGCGTTGGGTAAGCCATCGCAGTGAGCTTTAAAATAAAAAGTTTTAGGGTTAGCTATATGGCCGAAAACCTCGTAATTTTTTAGTGCGAGCAATGAAAATAAAGGTTAATATATAGACCTGGCGGGTCCTAATTTAAAGGTAATTTTAACATCTTTGTTTAAAAGGCATAAAATTTAATTAATATTTCAAAGTGCACGCAGCATAACACGATTTGTTTTAATTTGTGAAATAGCAAACCAAATGTGGAAAGGAGTTGTGAAAATTTTAGGACCCAGTGGGGGACCCAATTCGTGGTAGAAAATGCCCAGGTGGAATTAATCCACCGACATACCTATTGGGGGTCCGACCCCACATGAAAATTTAAAGAGTCCTTAATGGCTTTCCGAACCCCTCTGTTCAAAGATGGTTGAACAGCTAAGCCTGAAGTCCAAAGAGTTAGCTCTACTTTCCCAAGATAGAAATGGGTAAAGTATGCCAACGGAAGAAGGGTAATTTTGTCCAAGAAGGACATGAACATATTATTGATGTGTGAAGATAATATTTCTTGATTTGTATGGAGAGAAAAGCTTGTCCCCAGCGGAGTCGCCAGACGCTGTCGGCGAAATTTTGGGTTGGTTTGTGGGGTTGCCTATAAGAAGTTGTCGGTCGTTGGAATCAAAATCCCATCGCCCGCTTCGGAAGGACATTGAAGTATGAAATCAAACTAACCCCATATTTTTCATAGTTTAAAAAGAAAGAGCACTGTAGCTCAAATCTTGTATCTATCCCAAAGGATAAACACAAGACTTGAGGATGAGGCTCGATAAAATAAACTAAGGAAAGTATGACGTCCGTCTGGTCTGCGAAACCTTTGTATTTGTCGACAAGTTCCCCTATTTAATATAAAGAATTAAATAGGGTTTATATTAAGCTGGGTTTGGACATGCTTCCAATAAGGGCAAGCCCCTATAGTTAATTACATCTTAAATGACCAAAGTCACCTAAGAAGACTCTCGATAAAAATCAAGAAATATTATCTTCAAGGAATTTCAAAGGATGGGACTCTTCAATGAAATTAGATATAGAGGTGTGAAAGGGGATTGGTTCAAATTTGGAACATTTTATTGTAGAATCCAAAGGAAGGACTTTTCAATGAGATCGGACAAAGAGGTGTGAAAGGGGATTGGTTCAAATTTGGAACATTTTGTTGTAGAGTCCAAAGGAGGAGGAACTAGGGGATGTCATGGATCCAGAGGAGAACCTCGATGACTTCCCAAGCTATCCTAATGCTTGGGATGTCATGGATCCAGAGGAGAACCTCGGTGACTTCCCAAGCTATCCTAATGTTTGGCTTAACTAAAGGATGTCATGGATCCAGAGGAGAACCTTGGTGACTTCCCAAGCTATCCTAATGTTTGGCTTCCAATTTTGAGGAGAAATATTTAGGTATTTCATCCTGTCAATTTTATTAGTTAGGGCTTACATTAATGTGAAACGATCACACAAATAACCTGGAAGATGTCGAGAAATATTTAGGTGTTTCATCCTGACAATTTTATTAGTTAGGGCTTACATTCGTGTGAAATGATCACACAAATAGCCTGGAAGATCTGAGGAATTAGGTCATGACAAACGACAACCTCAGAATCCTAAGACGAGTTAGGGCTTATATTATATAGCAGGGCTATGCAACGACCTAAAGATAAGATGAGGATTTGCGTTGCATAGATAATTGACCTCGAAGTCCCATGACTTTGTTGTTTATGTCTAAGGAAGGAGGATTGGTTTAGCTGGTGAAGATAGGTTTTGCTGTTGAAGATGGTCGTGCTGCCCACCATGCTAATTGGTTTAGCTGGTGAAGATAGGTTTTGCTGTTGAAGATGGTCGTGCTGCCCACCAAGCTAACTCCTTGCCGCGACAAGTTTGAGTTATCTAGTGTGTCAAGTTATGATGTCAGATCAGGTGGCCCTATGGTTGAAGTTCTTTAAATTTTATGAGGGCATATTAAAGTTGATTAGAGTGAACACCGGTTAGGATCCTACGGTTCCCTCGTTCCGACACCGCTACTTTCTATTGGATTCACTTAGTGTCGAGTTAGGATCCTACGGTTCTCTCATTCCGGCACCACTTTTTTCTATTGGATTCACTTAGTCCAAAATTAGGATCCTACGGTTCCCTCTTTCCGGCATCACTATTTTCTATTGGATTCACTTAGTCCAAATGATGGGTCCTACGGTTCCCTCGTTCCGGCATCACTATTTTCTATTGGATTCACTTAGTCCAAATGGTTTGCGGTTCCCTCGTTCCGGCATCACTATTTTCTATTGGATTCACTTAGTTCAAATGAACTTACACGGTTCCCTCGTTCCGACATCACTATTTTCTATTGGATTCACTTAGTTCAAATGAACTTACGAAACCCAACTTAATGAGTTTCATAATTTCATTTAAAACGTGGGAAGCCTCGTTAGCAACTGTAGGTTACCTCCTTCGAGGAATTCCCGATCATCCAATATAGACGTCTTAATTTAGTTGAAGTTGTAGTTTTATGTGATGTTTGTGATTAAATTTTGAGTTGGATAGAGACGTCTTAATTTAGTTGCAATTGTAGTTTTGTGTGATGTTTGTGATTAAATTTTGAGTTGTTTTACATTTTGAATGTTGTGGGGGTGAATTTTATCTTGGTTGATTTTAGTTTTAGCTTTGGTTTTGGTTTATTCGAATGTTGTGGCGGTGAATTTTATCTTGGTTGATTTTAGTTTTGGTTTTGGTTAACATGCAAGTTATGTTATGGCGGTGAGTTTTATCTTAGTTGATTTTAATTTTGGTTTTGGGTTATGGTTATGATTTAATTGAAGTTGTGGTTTTATGTGATGTTTGTGATTAAATTTTGAGTTGTTTTATATTTTGAATGCGTGGGGGTGAATTTTATCTTGGTTGATTTTAGTTTTAGTTTTGGTTTTGGTTTTGTGGATATCCTGGCGGGGAATTTTATCTTGGTTGATTTTTAATTTTGGTTTTGGGTTATGGTTAACATGCAAAGCGATGAATTTTATCTTGGTTGATTTTAGTTTTGGTTTTGGTTATGGTTTTGGTTAACATGCAAGACGGTGAATATTTTTTTTGGTTGACTTTAGTTTCGGTTTCGGGTTATGATTTTCGTTAACATGTAAGTCTATGTAGGTAAATGCAAGAATGAAACATGTAAGGAAAAGGCAGAAGAAAGATGGTACTATAAATTGTAAAACTGTACCTGGCGAGTCTTCTCATTCCACCACCTGAAACTTGAAATGCATGTTAAGGCAGTTTATGAAGAGTAGNGATCCAAATTTTAATTGGAATAATAATTCTTCTACAAATCAGTAATAGGCAAACAACTCAGTGAACCCATTAGAAAATTCATCTAACCAAGGAAATGTTAACTGTAAACCTTCTTATCCTCCAGGATTTAACAATAATACTCAAATTAAGGAGAAGAAGCTATATATGGAAGAGCTGATATTAAACATGGGTCAACAATTACAAAATCAAGGAAATCAATTACAGATTCAGAGAAATCAATTACAACATCAAGGAACTGCTATTAAGAATATTTAAAACCAATTAGGGCATATCATTATTGTGCTTAGTAACCGAACATTAGGAACTTTTCCGACTACTGTGGAACCTAATCCTAAAGATCAAGGAAAAGAACAAATTAAGGTGATTCAATTACAAAGTGGAAAAGAATTAGAGACAAGAGTGCAAAAAGAAATAGAAACTGAAAAAGAGAAAGTGGATACCGAAAAAGAAAAGGATCATGAGTACCCAGATTTAAAGTATCCTTTTACACCAATGAAAATTACTGTGGCGAAACCTCCACCACGGTTTCCTCAAAGGTTGAGGCAACATAAACTGAATAAACAATTTTCCAATTTTTTAGAAATTCTAAGAAGTTAACGGTGAACATTCCCTTCGTAGAAGCTTTAGAGCTAATGCCCAATTATGTGAAATTTATGATATTCTGAACAAGAAAAGGAAATTCACAGACAACGAAATTGTTGCACTTAGCGAAGAGTGTAGTCCAATTATTCAGAAAAAGCCTCCTGAAAAATTAAAAGATCCTAGTAGCTTCACTATACCGTGTGCTAACGGTGAAAAAATTTATGGAAGAGCATTATGTGACTTGAGAGCCAACATTAATATTATGCCTCCATAAATTTTCAAAAGATTAGGATTATGAGAAGTCTCACCTACTTCTGTAACTCTACAGTTAGCGGATCGTTCAGTTACATATCCTAAGGGAGTTATAGAAGATGTGTTAGTAAAAATGGACAAATTTATCTTTCTTGTGGATTTCATTATTCTAGATACGGAGGAAGATAAAGAAATACCTATGATTTTAGGGAGACCATTTTTAGCTAGTGGAAAAGCTATGATAGATGTTTAAAAAGGAGAATTAACTATGAGAGTAAATGANGGAGCTTTTCACCTAGATCTTAATTTACTTTCAATTTGGTCAATTAATTTGTTAAAATATGTTGAGTTTTACAACTAAAGTGAATGTTACATCCAAGATTTAGAGAGGTCAAAGCCCTTGGAAGTTGGGTGCAAATAAATAGGGAAATATTATTATCGGGCAAAGAATTGGAAATTTTAGAGTGACAGACTAAATTCCCTAATTCGGTCCTATAGTTTGGGTGCTGATGTATAGATGTTAGCCCTCAGGTGAGGGGAATGTGGGAGCTCCGAAGTGAGAGCCGGTATCCTCCCACTAGCCGCAAAATCAGTAACCAAGCATAGGATTAGTCAATGTTCTTTATGCCTGGACCAAAGATTAGCCGCAGATTCAGTAAACAAGCGTAGGATTAGTCAATGTTCTTTATGCCAGGACCAAAGGGACCACAGATTCAATAAACAAGAATAGGATTAGTCAATGTTCTTTATGTCTGGACCAAAGGGTATCGCAGATTCAATAAACAAGCATAGGATTAGTCAATGTTCTTTATGCTTGGACCAAAGGGTAAATACGAATTTAGCAAACAAGCATAAGATTAGTCAATGTTCTTTATGTCTGGACCAAAGGGTAAAGAATACAGAATTAGGAACGAAGCATAGGATTAGTCAATGTTCTTTATGCCTGGACCAAATGGTAAAGAATATGTATGCTCCTTTTTCACAACATAAATTGAACTAATTAATTTTATCCATTCCTTATAATTTCTTGACAAGGAGAAGGATATTTTCTTATATATTGAATATCACAATTAAACCCTACTATATATCATTAGTTATTTATTAGTTATTAAAATTATCTATTTAGTTCAATTGCCTATTAATGACAGATAAGCAAATTGAATGTCATTGTTGTGATCAAAATTTTGCTTTTCTAAAGTCTTAGTCCATAATTTTAAACCACTCCCTGTGGGATCGATATCTAGGACTCCTTTAGAACCCTATATTACTTGAGTGATACATATACTTGCGCTGACAAATTTGACTTTAACATTATTGAATATTATATTTATACATCTTAACTAAATCAGACACATCTATAAAGCCGTGATCAAGTCTTTGGACGCTGTTGCTGAAAATAAAAACTTCTAGTAGCGTCATCAAATTTTTGTATTTGTCGATTACAAAAAAAAGTCGGTCAAGTTTTTAGTGCCGTTGCCGGGGAGTGATTGAGTGAGTGAGTAAAATCACGATCATAGTAACGAACAAATTAGGATTATTAGAAAATTTTTACTTAAATTTCAACTTATTTTTATATTTAGATTTACGTTAATTAAATTACTGAGTACTGATTTCAAATTATATGCATAAATTTGGACCTGAAAATCGTATTCCCTACGATTCAAAATTAGAACGCACTGTTAGAAGGATTAGAAAATTAAGAAGAGAACCTAGAAATTCTGATACAAATTAGAACGCACTGTTAGAAAAATTAGAAGACTGAGAAGAGAACCTAGAAATTCTGATACATAAAATGAACAATCAAGGAATAGAGAATGAACACCAACCTAGACCCCTACGAGATTATGCAAAGCAATCAAGGAATAGAGAATGAACACCAACCTAGACCCCTACGAGATTATGCAAAATCCTACAACATATCACGGAGTAGAAAATGAGCACCAACCTAGACCCTTAAGAGATTATGAAAATCCTACAACAGATGAGATTCACTTATCTATCTAAAATCCTGATGTAGCTGCTAATTCATTTGAGCTTAAACTATAATTCACTTATCAATCCAAAATCCTGATGTAGCTGCTAATTCATTTGAGCTTAAACCTGCTATTATCCAAATGGGTACAAACATATCAATATGGAGGTACACCAAATGAAGATCATAATTTACATCTTACTAGTTTTTAAGAACTATGTGCTATTGTTAGATATGACAGAGTCTCAAATAATGTTGTTAGACTTAGAATTTTTTCCTTTTCACTGAGGGATAAGGCTAAGATGTGGTTAAATTCATTAGCACCTGGATCTATTAGAACTTGGGGAGAACTTTCACAGAAATTTCTATCCAAATATTTCCCTCCATCCAAAGCTGCCAAACTAAGAAATGACAACATTGTTCTGTCAGATTGATGGAGAGTCAATATATGAAGCTTGGGAGAGATTTAAAGATCCTATTAAGAAATGCCCTCATCATTCGTTACCAGATTGGTTGATAATTCAAACTTTTTATAATGGACATAACATCATTCTGTCAGATTGATGGAGAGTCAATATACGAAGCTTGGGAGAGATTTAAAGATCTTCTTAGCATAACATCATTTTGTCAAATTGATGGAGAGTCAATATACGAAGGTTAGGAGAGATTTAAAGATCTTCTTAGGAAGTCCTCATCATTTGTTACCAGATTGTTAATAATTTAAACTTTTTATATTCTTAGGAAGTGCCCTCATCATTCGTTACCAGATTGGTTGATAATTCAAACTTTTTATAATCTTAGGAAGTGCCTTCATCATTCGTTACCAGATTGGTTGATAATTCAAACTTTTTATAATGGATTAAAGATCTCTTAGATCGATTAGAGATGCTGCAGCTAGTGGTTCTCTAATGTCAAAACCTTTTGATGAACCTTATTCATTAATAAAAGAGATGGCTACCAATAATTTTCAATGGCCCTTTGAGCGGGTAAATCCTAAAAGAGTAGCTAGTATCCATGATTCTGATGCAATATCTNCAAAGATCTTCTTAGGAAGTGCCCACATCATTCGTTACCAGATTGGTTGATAATTCAAACTTTTTATAATTGATTAGTGGGATCACTTAGATCGATTATAGATACTGCGGCTGGTTGTTCTTTAATGTCAAAACCTTTTGATAAGGCTTATTTGTTAATAGAAGAGATGGCTACCAACAATTTTTAATGGCCCTTTGAAATGGTAAATTCTAAAAGAGTAGCTAGTATCCATGATTCTGATGCAATATCTATGTTAGCTTTGTAGATTGCTGCAATATCAAAGAAATTAGATCATTATGGAATGAATTATTTTCCAACACCTACTATGATGGAAGAGAATTCATCTGGGCAAATTGTGGATGTTCAACCTTTGTATGAGACTTTACATGTTATTAATAATAGACCCAAAAACCCTTATTCAAACTATTACAACCCAGGCTGGAAGAATCATCCAAATTTTAATTGGAACAACAATTCTTCTACAAATCAACAATGGGCGAACAACCCAGTGAACCCATTAGAAAATTCATCCAACCAAGGAAATGTTAATTATAGATCATCTTATCCTCCCTGATTTAACAGTAACACTTAAATTAAGGAAAAGAAGTTATCTATGGAAAAGATGATATTAAACATGAGTCAACAAATGCAGAATCAAGGAAATCAATTACAAATTCAAGAAAATCAGTTACAAAATCAAGGAACTGCTATTAATAATATTGAAAATCAATTGGGGCATATCGCTACTGCACTTAGTAACAAAAAATTAGGAACTTTTCCTAGTACTGTGGAACAAAATCCTAAAGAACAAGGAAAAGAACAGATAAAAGCGATACAATTACGAAATGGAAAAGAATTGGAAAAATAAGTACAAAAAGAAATAGAAACTGAAAAAGAGAAAGTGGATATAGAAAAAGAAAATGATCATGAATACCCAGATTTAGAATATCCACTTACATCAATGAAAATTACTGTGGAGAAACCTCCATCACTGTTTCCTCAAAGATTGAAACAACACAAACAAAATAAACAATTTTCCAAGTTTTTAGAAATTCTTAAGAAGTTAACGGTAAATATTCCTTTCATAGAAGCTTTAGAGCAAATGCTCAATTATGTGAAGTTTATGAAAGATATATTAAGCAAGAAAAGGAACTTCACTGATAATGAAATTGTTGCACTTAACAAAGAGTGTAGTGCAATTATTCAGAAAAAACTTCTGGAAAAATTAAAAGATCCAGGCAGTTTCACTATACCGTGTGCTATCAGTGAAAAATTTTATGGAAGAGCTTTATGTGATTTATAGTTTCACTATACCGTGTGCTATCGGTGAAAAATTCTATGGAAGAGCTTTATGTGATTTGGGATCCTGGAAGTTTCACTATACCGTGTGCTATCGGTGAAAAATTCTATGGAAGAGCTTTATGTGATTTGGGAGACAACATTAATCTTATGTCTCTATCGATTTTCAAAAGATTAGGATTAGGAGAAGTCTCACCTACTTCTGTAACTCTTCAGTACCGGTGAAAAATTTTATGGAAGAGCTTTATGTGATTTGGGAGCCAGCATTAATCTTATGCCTCATGAAAGAGCTTTATGTGATTTGGGAGCCAGCATTAATCTTATGCCTCTATCAATTTTCAAAATATCAACATTAATCTTATGCCTCTATCAATCTTCAAATGATTAGTATTAGGAGAAGTCTCACCTACTTCTGTAACTCTTCAGTTAGCGGATCATTCAATTACATATCCTAAAGGAGTTATAGAAGATGTGTTAGTAAATAATAAATAAATTTATCTTTCCTGTGGATTTCATTATTTCGGATATGGAGGAAGATAATGAAATACCTATCATTTTAGGGAGACCATTTTTAGCTACTGGAAAAGCAATGATAGATGTTCAAAAAAGAGAATTAACCATGAGAGTTAATGATCAAGAAGTGACTTTTAACATTACAAAATCTATGAAATACCCTGCTATTGAGAGAGATAATGAATGTTTTTGCATGGAAATTATTGAACATCTACTGAACGAACATTTTAAAGAACATTTTGAAGATAAAAAGCATTTTGAAAAAGAAAAGCATTTTGAAGAACAAATTAAAGAGAATGATGAAATTATTCTGGATAAAGTAGAAAATGAAGAATTAGATTATGTTCAAGAAAGATTTGAGATGTTGGATATCACAGAAAATGCTGATAAGANTCAACTAGTGAAAAGCCTCAAGTCCATTTAAGATGGATATAATTGTTACCATCAAATTCCTCTTGCTCCAGAGGATCAAGAAAAGACAACATTTACTAGTATTTTTGGAACTTTTGCTTTTTGAAGAATGCCTTTCGGATTTTGCAATGCACCTGCAACATTCCAGAGAAGTATGATGTCCATATTTAGTAAGTTAATTGATGATGGATTGGATGTATTTATGGATGATTTCTCTGCATTTGGAACATCATTTGACGCATGCTTAAATTATCTTGATAAAGTTTTAGAGTTATGCGAAAGAACTAATTTAGTTCTGAATTGGGAGAAATGTCAATTTATGGTTGTAGGAGGACTCGTGTTAGGGCATAAAATTTTGGAAGATGGTATGGAAGCAGACCCTGCAAAAATTCAAGTTATTGTGTTAGGACATAAAATTTTGGAAAATGGTATGGAAGCAGACCCTGCAAAAATTCAAGTTATATCTAAATTACCTCTTACTAATGTAAGAGAGGTTAGGAGTTTTCTTGGACATGTTTGATTTTACAGGCATTTTAGTAAAGATTTTTCAAAAATTACCAAACCTCTATGCCAATTTTTAGAAAAGGACAAGAAATTTAAATTTACTGAAAGCTGTTTAAATGCCTTTAAGTTATTAAAGGAAAAAATTAATCAGAGCCCCTATTATAGTTTCACCTAATTGGGAGAAACCATTTGAACTGATGTGTGATGTTAGTAATTATGCTATTGGAAATGTCCTTGGACAAAGGTATGGAAAGATTTTTAAAGTTATATACCACACTAGTAAAACTCTTAATGATGCACAAATTAACTATACTGTTACTGAAAAAGAGTTACTGGCCAAAAATTTAGATCTTATTTAATTGGAGCTAAATGTATTGTGCATACTGATCACTTTGCTATTAAATATCTAAGACCTTATTTAATTGGAGTTAAATATGTTGTGCATACTGATCACTCTACAATTAAATATCTGACGCAAAAGAAGGATGCCAAACCAAGGTTGATTAGTGGATACTTTTGATGCAAGAATTTGATCTTGTGGTTATTGATAGAAAGGGAATTGATAATCATTTGATCATTTGTCGAGATTAGAAAATCATGAATTATCTGACACCGACAATAAAATTACAGACACAAGGTTGATTAGATGGATTCTTTTGATGCAAGAATTTGATCTTGTGGTTATTGATAGAAAGGGAACTGATAATCAAATTGCTATTGATGCAAGAATTTGATTTTGTGGTTATTGATAGAAAGGGAACTGATAATCAAATTGCTGATTAATGTCACAATTATAAAACAAAGAATCATCAGTCACTTAGACAGTTTCCCTGATGAACAACTTTATAATATTAATGAGTGGAAAATACCATGGTTTGTTGATATTGTTAACTATATTGTAAGTGATATTTTGCCACCCATGCTGACATTACAACAACAAAAGAAAATTCATTAACGATGCAAAAGCATATTTTTTGTATGAGCCTTATTTATATAAACAATGTAAGGATTTGATTATGAGGAGATGTGTACCTTATGAAGAAATTGAGCTAATCATTCAAAAATATCATAATTTTGAATTTGGAGGACATTTTGGGATTGATAAAACTGCTTATAAAATTTTACATGCTCGATTTTATTAGCCTACTATCTTTAGAGATGTTTAAAGATACATAAAAACTTGTGATCAATGTCAACGAGTAGAAAATATATCTAGAAGAAATGAAATGCCTCTAAATTTCATGTTAGAAGTTGAGATCTTTGACGTTTGGGGATTAGATTTTATGGGATCATTTATTCCTTCATTTGGAAACTTATATATATTAATTGCAGTGGACTACATTTTTAAGTGGACTGAAGCACAAGCTTTACCTTGTTGTGACACTAAAAGTGTTTTAAGATTTTTAATGAAAAATATTTTCACTAGATACGGAATGCCTAGAATGATTATCACTGACGGAGGATCCCATTTTAGAAATAAATATATTCAGAGATTGGCAGAAATATATAATATTATTCATCGAATCTCTACTGCCTATCATCCTCAAACTAGTGGGTTCACTGAAGTTCTAATAGAGAGATTAAACAAATACTTGAAAAGACAGCAAAACCTAGTAGAGTAGATTGGTCCACTAGACTGGATACTGCATTATGGGCTTATAGGACTGCCTATAAAACTCTTATTGGAATGACTCCTTACAGACTGATTTTTGGAAAGACTTATAACTTACCAGTAGAATTGAAGCATAAAGCATATTGGATTAAAGAATTCAATTATAATTTTAAAAATGCTGGTAAGAAGAGATTTTTACAACTAAATGAAATGGAAGAATTAAAAAATGAGTATTATGATAATGACAGAATTTATAATGAAAAACTAAAGTTATGGCATGATCAGAAGATTAAACAGATGAACTTTGAACCAAGATAAGAAGTTTTGCTTTACAACACTAGGCTGAAGTTATTTCCTAGGAAATTGAAGTCTCGTTGGTTAGGGCCCTTTACTGTGACTCAAGTTTATACTTACAAAGTTGTTGAAATTGAAGATCAGAAGACGAGAAATAGATTTAAAATAAATGAACAAAGATTAAAACCATATTATGAGGGTAAAAGACCAAATTTTAAAGAGGTTTTATTGATCAGTCAACTTGAATGACACTTGAATAGGCCGGGCTGTTGACGTTAAACCAAGCAATTTCTTGGAGGCAACCCATATTTATCTTTACTTTTATTACAATTATAGTAGGTTTTATTTGAAATTATCATTAGTATGTGGTATTATTAAGCTCTACTACTTTTATTTACCTTTGAAACATCTTAAAAATTGGATCCATAGAGAAAAATTTGAACGCATTCGGACCAGAGCGAAAACTGTGAAAATTTTGCCTTGGGCACCGATGACAATCTCGACGCCATCGGGAAAAATTAATACAGACACTTGCCAATGGCGCTATAGACCCTATCAACGGCGAGACCTGTGAAATGGCAGTTACTTGGGTTCAAATGGCGGTTTTTGGCAATTTTTGGGTTGGAATAATCTTCTTAAACTTAAAAATTCAATTCTTAGTTCATATTTTCCCTCCAAAAACAAAGTGAAACTCCACCAATTTCATTACTATGGCGTCCAATTCCCCTGATAATCCCAGAATGCAATTTTTCAGTCGGTAAAAGATTATTAGTGCAGAAGCGCAACGATTCTTCAACAAGTTACTAACGAAGAAAAGATCGATCAAGGAACGAGGATTTGTAAATCGTGGATTGAATAATCCCACGATGGATATTGAAGAAACGATAGTGTGGCAAAGATGGGAAGTGTCATGCTACACTACCGCCGCTGTGTTTGTTGTTGTAGTGAAAGCATTTTTGCAAATTTGCACAGAAAAAACTAGGGAGTTGATTATGTGCGAGGAAGATGGATCACTTTCACTCCTGCATGGATCAACGAATTATACATGATCTAAATTGTTCCTGTCTGATACTATTCCAATTTTGTCCCAACGAGAAACTAGCGGAATGAAATTTACCAATATTTAACGGACGAAACTGATGACTGAGAAACAAGAGAAAACAGGTATTTTAGTTTTTCTGCATTACTCCTAAATCCCGTTTCAAAACATTGGCACTTTTTCATTTCTGCAAAACTGTTACCGACAATGAAGATCGTTAAAGTTTCTAAAGAAAGTGCCATTTTGAATTACTGCATCCAAAGGGGACTATCGATCGACATTGGATCAATAATTGTGAAGTCGGTTTTGGGCCTGATCGTTCATGGATCAACTTATGGGCTTGGACACCCCTGCACAATTTTCTCACTTTGCAGTCAGTTCCATGTGTCCTATGAAAATTGGGAAAAAGTACTGCTAACTTGGAAGCCTTTAGACCCAACTGAGAGATTCACAGCTTTTGAAGATTAAAATTACATGGCCATTTTAGTGGATCAATCATCTCAGAATTCAATGCCAGTTCAACCCTTAAATCCTGATAAGTCTCTGGTGATCCTACGCGAAATCAAGAAATTGGAAAAGGAGGTACAAAATGTCACGAATGTGATTAATAATATCTCTGATTTCTTCGATCATCTAGATTGGAGGATGAAGGAACATTTTAAACACTCTGGACATTTAGAAGATAGCTTGATACAACTGATGAGGAGGATGAAGTTAATAGAAGAGGATTCCACTGAAGTGTTTACATTCCGACCCTTCTACAACTTCGTTCATGTGCAATCAATGGGTGATCTCAGAGGAGAGGCTAGTACCGATTCTAAGATTAGTATATTTATATTACTACCTATCTGTCTATCTATGTATTTTGATTTGAACTTTGTATTTGCTTTGCTTTAGAATTATGCCTTTAGATCTCTGTATAGATGAGACTAAGCATATGATGTTTTGTTTTCAGCGTTTTGAGTGTTGTGGCTTGGAATGCAACTCTAAATTAATGTATTGAGGTTGAGAAAATACCAAACTTAGGTGTGTTATGTAACGTATATTGTACCTCTTGGAATTTATATAAAAATGTGATGTTTTGTGTTGTGAAAGTCTATATGTGCTAAGTACATCATTTAGTCACTTAAAATTATGTCTATAATGATTAAAAACAAGTCGTTAAGGCTTGAAATTAATTGAAATCGCAAAAATCTGGATTTTGGACAAAATCAATAGAGCCCGCCGATGGTACCCTCGACGCCGCCGACGGTGGATTTTTCCCAAGACTTAGGATTTAATTACAATAGAGCGTGCCGAAGGCGCCATCGACCTCACCAATGGTGAGCTCAGAAAAAAACACATTTAACCATAATTTTGACCAGTCAACCGCCACTATTCATCATCCTCTTCATCCTAAAAACACCATTTTCAAACTAGGGCTGAAAGATCTTGGATTGAGAGGCAATTTCAAGGCTTTTTGACACCTGATTTGATCATCTCTAGGTAAGAGCTTCACTCCAAACTAAAAATATTTGATTTTCACCATGGATTTCTTTCACATTGAGGAGATCTGAAAAATGTTAAAATGTAAGGAAAATTTAGGAAGAAATTCATGGATCTTAATGTTGAACTCTTAGAATAATTATTGGAAGCCATGATTTTCATATTTGAAGTAATTTTTGGAATTTTTCTATAATTTGATTAGATTGAAATGGCTCCATGACAAAAGAGATTGGATGAGTTCAATGAGTCTCGCTTCGTCAATGCGACGGCTCAAACAAAATTTACTTCCATATTTAAAGGAAAGAAGTGTAAATAAGATTGAGTTTTTGAAATTTAGGGAGGAGAAATCGAACGAGTTATTGCCGAGCGGAGGTGGGAAAACTTTTGTTACACCACCAATAAAGCTTTTACAAACATTGTGATGGAGTTCTAAGCCAATGTAATCTATTTTGATGATGGAATTGTTCAAGTGCGTGGATTTCCTGTTTAGTTTACTGCCGCCTGCATCAACACTTTTTATGAAGTCCCAGACTCTTATAGCTGCCAATATGAATCATTTTATACAATGGAAGTCCCCCTTAATTATGTGATCAACTTTCTCACTGATGGGAAAGGAACATGGAAGATAAAGCAGCGAGAACCGGTAAATTTTTCTGCTTTTATACTGAATGCCACCTCTAAGGCATGACACTATTTCATTTCCTCTACTCTGTTACCGACTTATCACCATAGTGAGGTAACTAGAGATAGAGCTATTCCAAATTTCTATATTAATAATAGTAGAACTATAAATTTGGGGAGAATCATTCTTAAGAATATATTGACTACGGCGAGAAGTGAGACAAGTGGAGGTTTAGGACATCCTAGACTTATTTATACAATTTGCAAACTTTTGTAAAGTGGAGATTGGAAATAAAGAATGGGTTTACCCTATGAAACCCATTAGTAAAGCCAATTTAAATACTTATGAATCTCATGAGAAATAGAGAACTGGGAGTAGATGTCAAAAACCTTCTACTAGTAGAGATGTCTCTTCTACAAGTTATGACCTTACACCTTCTAGTTCCCCTACGCTCTCTGATTTGATGAATGAGTTGACCTTGTAGCAGAAGAGCATAGAATTGATAAATGAAAGGATTGGATGTTTAGAACGTAGATACGATTATGATAGTGAGTACCTTCAGAGGCATTCAAATTTTTAGGTAGCTTATTAGGAAGCTCAGGCCCAACACTACAGAGGTGTGCCTGATGTTACTTTTCCTGAGTGCCCCCGATATACTCAGTATCAGAAGATCCATCTGCTGATCAAGGAGATGAAGACATAGTTTGAGATTTTGATATTTGAATGTAATAGATGTACTTATATTTGTACTTTTATTTCTATAAGTTTGTTTGTTGTAGAAATGGATGTTTGTGTATTTAAACTTTCATTTTTATTATTTCGTTATACTTGGATGATTTTTAATTTTTGTTATAAAGTTAGTGTTATAGTTAAATGTGCATGTGTAGTTAAATAGATGTTGAGTAGTATTTTGTAATGTAATGTGATTTTTATTTTGCATTTTTAATTTTAATTATTGTGTTTAGTATTGTGTTTGTATTAGGAAATGTTGTGTTTGTTTAATGTTTTAGTTTTATACTTATTTCAAAATTTCATTACCCAAAATTCCTCTAATGTTTTATATGTGTAGAAAGTTCCTAATATTACAGACCAAATGAAGTAAAAATTTGAGAAGGCTTGCAAAAATTTCAGAATGATGAAAATGCCTACAATACTAAGGTATGATTTATATTTATAGTTCCTGTAGAAATTTCAGAATGATAAAAATGCCTACAATACTGAGGTATGATTTATATTTATAGTTTTTTTCTTTCCACCTGTATTATTTCATAATTAAAAATTTAAGTTTGGGGGAGGGAAGAAAAAGATTAACTAGTAGATGTCCTCAATTTCAATATTTTCAAAAATTATTTATATGATTTTATGTAGTTAATTTAATTAAGGTAATTATATTTTTGTAACTATTTAAATATTATGGTAGATTTAAAGAAATATTTTTGTAATGAAAAACTAATTTTGTAACTTAAGAAATTTTAGTATAAGAGAATAAGATTATAGTTAACTATTTAAAGTAAGGGAAACTATATCTTGAAGTATTAAGAATCTTTATATTCATTTGAGAAGAAAAGATTGGGGCTCAATGATGTAAAAACTATGAAATATTTATAAGGTAAAGGAATGCTTTGAGTTTCAAATTTAGGGAAAGAAAGGTGAAGTTCAAAATCATTAAAGGCTATCCATATATAGTAATCCTCACTTGAGAAAGGAAAAATAAAGGATTGAAAACAATCCCTGAAAAAGAAAAAAAATATATATACGATTGGAAGCAATCCAAATTAAAAAACATAAAAATAAAGAAAAAAATTATGGAAGTGAGGAGAAGCTTGAGGATATGCCTAATCAAAAATTTGCTTCACTAGAACTACCTAAAGGGAAAACCTAAATTCATTCTTGAAGTTATATTAATGGAATAGATCTTTTACTAGTAGAGTTCTCATGAAGTTCTTATCTTTTGAATATTCGAAGTGACTTAATATTGCAACATATAGTCATTCATGAAATGAATAGAAGCCTAGAACTCTTAAACTTGTTGAATAGATAATTTTGTGGCTACAGAGTTAATTCAATTACGTGAAATTTTTCTCAAAATTTCACTATGATATTTATTTAAATCAAACTTATAGTATTTCTGAATTAAAACTTTACTACGGAAGATCATAACTTTTATACAGTACTAAAATTACTTGAGGACAAATAATAGTTAAGTTTAGGGGATTTTGACCAAAGGAAAATATATTGAGATTTTCATACTTTTTTTGTACTGTTTTTGATGATATTACACTTTAAAGAAAGATACTTTTGATGTTTTGTTGCAAGATTGATGAATTAAGATCATTGGAGCATAAAGATGCAAAAATGAACGAATTTAAGGCGAAAAGAACCAAAATGTGCAGAATTAAACTAAGGCGCCGACAGCGCCATCGACCCTGCCGACGACGCCATCGACCTTGCCGACGACGAGATTTTCCCGAGACTCCAGAATTAATTCATTATGAAGGTCCGCAGACGACACCCTCGAGACTACCGGTTATGCCCAATCAGGCTTTGGATAAGGCCAAATTTTGAAGGGATGTTTAGGTAACTCTTGGGAAAGCTCATCCACAACTTTAAAAGAATATATTGGCTGAAAATTAGAGAGGTCCTGGATGTTAGAAATGTTCTATTAGTGTCTAGAGAGTTTACTAGAGTGTCAAAATTCTGAGGAATTCTTCGAGAGATTGTAAGAGTGGAAGGAAAGTGAGAGATTTCTTCCTCCTTACTGCTTCGAAGAGGAATTCTGTGTGTTGTAAAGAAAGGATGAGATTAAGAGGAACTTTGAAGAGTTTTCTTGGGGAGAAGTTAGAGATAAGTTATTTACTTGTTGTAATTTCTATGACTTTGATTTTATATAAGAATTCTGAGTTTTGTTGTGTTTTCCCCATGAGATCTGAGTATTTTTCACTGTCTTTCTCCTTGTCTCGAGATTTAAGAAATGGTGATTTGAATTGGTGAAGCCATGAAAATATTTAAGAAATTGTGATGATCTTTTCACTTCGATCTTAATTTACTTTCAATCTGGCCAATTGATTTGCTAAAATATGTTTAGTTTTAGAACTAAAGTGAAGATTAAATCTAAGATTTAGGGAGGTCAAAGCCCTTGGAAGTTGGGTGCAAATAAATAGGGAAATAATATCAAGATTCAGGGAGGTCAAAGCCCTTGGAAGTTGGGTGCAAATAAATAGGGAAATAAAATTAATCAGAGCATAGAATTAAAGATTTTAGAGTAACAGACTAAAATCCCCAATTTGGTCCTTTTGTTTGGGTACTGAAGTGTAGATGTTATCGCTCAGGTGAGGGGAATGTGGGAGCTCCAAAGTGAGAGCCGGTATCCTCCTAGCCTAGTTGTAGATTCAGTAAACAAGCATAGGATTAGTCAATGTTCTTTATGTGTGGACCAAAGGGTAAAGAATAAGTATGCTCCTATTTGACACAATATAATTTGAACCAATTCACTTTATCCATTCACTATATTTTCTTGACAAGGAGAATGATGCTTTCTTATCTATTGAATATCCCATTTGAACCTTCATTAGTATCATTAGTTATTTAAAAGTTATTAAAATTATATATTTATTGCAATTGCCTATTAGTGAGAGATAAGCAAATTGAACTTCATTGTTGTGATTAAAGTATTGCTTTTTCTAAAATCTTAGTTCATAAATATAAACCACTCCCTGTGGGATTGATATCTAGGACTCCGTTAGATCCCTATATTACTTGAGCGATACATATACTTGTGTTGATAAGTGTGACTTTACAATTATTGAATATTTATTATGTCCAGATTTATCTTATATTTTTAAGCATATATAAAGTCGCGGTCACTTGTCTGGGGCTAAGGCACTCACTTTCACTCACTACACTCACTCTCAGTCACAATCTCTCACAACCCTAATCCCAGTATTTGTTGACTTTGATCCCATAATATTTTTGGACACTCATGTAGATGGTCCCCTAAACTGACTAGCCTTAGGCTAGGGTTTAGCTAAGACCAGTACATAGAGGACCCAAATGGGGATTCTACTGGTTCATGGCTCATACAGGGTGGTTGACACCCCAATTCTACCAAACATATCCAACTTGGCTTTTTGCCCCAAAATCCCCTAAATTACCTAAATACCCTTGGAGCCCTAAATTTGGCCAAAATTCCAAAAATTCCCAAATCCACCAAAGATACCCAACTTTTTCTAAAAATCATTTCAAACCTTTTCAATTACCCAAGTTACCCAAAACTACCAAAAAATTCCAAATTTACTAAAATATCCCCAAAATGGCCAAATTTACAAAAATACCCTTGGCACCCCAAACTTTCCCAAAACCTCCAAAATCACTCCAAATGTCTCCAAAACCAATTTGTACCATTTAACTGAAGCTAATTTGGCCAATTTGACCATTTTGACCAAAACCCCGAAATTGCCTTTAAATGCCTAATTTCCCCAAATTCACCTTAAATGTCCATCAATTTTGCCAAAATTTCTCTCAATTTCAATTATAAACTCAAATTAACCTTTAAAATGACCAATCTAATGAAATCCAAGCTTAATTGGCCCATGCTTTGAGCCCAATTGTGATCTAAGTCAAAACCCCAACTTTGGCCCTATGAATTGGTTCCACCAAATTGAACCCCATAGCCTACTAAATTTCAAAAATTTGAATCATAAACTCTTAATAACAATCTTACACACCAAATTTAACATTCAATTGTCCTTTGTAAAGCCTCAATTGGATTCAATTTTAACCCAAGTCTAACAAATTCCCAAATTTGCCCCAAATTGGCCATACAACAAAATTCCACCAAATTGATTGCGCTAACCCCAAAATTGACACCCAAGTTATGTTTAAGACTCTTCATGATGTTACTATAGACCATTATGAACAATCAATTTAGACTTAACCCAGCCTTAGCCCAACCTAGACCCAAGTTTAGCCTAACTTGCCCAAATTGACCAAAATTCCAAAATCCTTCAAATTGAACCCCCAATTGGACTCAAAATCTTTTCAATCCTTCACCAAAATTCTTAATTAAAATCATCTACACATTTTTTATCAATTAATTGATCTCAAATGCATGTCTAACCTAACCCAAACGCAACTTTTGTTCATTTAGACCCACATTGAACCTATGCACCAAAATTGACCTAGCCATGTCAAATTGACCAAGGCAAGATTTCCATAGCCAATTTTTGGACCCTATTGAATAATATAGACTCACTTAACCCATCTTAAATGAGCCATGGACCAAAATTCTCCTAAATTAAGGGATTTTTTCCCTAAATTGCTTAAGCCAAAGAGATCTTTGCCAAAAGCCATCACCAGCCCAAATTAATGGTTATGACTAATTCCTCTGACTCATCTGAACTCCTAGCCACCTCCCTTAGCCCAGCTAGCTGGCCTAGTCACTGGAGCACCTCAAAACCAAGGGCCACTATCCCTAAATCAAACCCAATCTTAACTATAGGGGCCAACTCACCTTGATTAAGCTTTAGAGCCTCTTAGCCCACCACCTAAGTAGACTTTTGCCCCCAAGGCCAAGCCCTGAGCTCAATCATGGCGATTGTTATGCCCGCCTCCCCTCTAGTGTCAGATTTACTGGCTAATAGGGGCTCGTGTCGTTTGTGATATTGTCATTTTGAGGAGTCGCCAAATCTCTATCTTATCTATTTCTTTACATTAATTTTTGAATGAGTTATTCTATTCGGATTGTGTCAAGAATCCTTAAAATTTCATGAAATTCAAAAAATGAAGAGGGAAGGATTAAGAATAACAGAAGATAGAGAAAGAAAACATTAGGTGGTAAACCTACAAAGGAAATCTTTAGAATATGTCATTACTAAATTTTTCCAAGAAAATTTTGTAACCAGAATACTTATAATAAGTGCAAGCTCCGATAGTTAAATACATCTTAGTTGATTATCTAAGAATACTTCTAATATACGTCAAACATTCATTTTGAAGAGATGAACATTAATTGTTCAATCTCAAGGAAATGTCAATGTGTGTCGGAATTTAATTTTATGATTGTCCTAAAAATTCTAGATTTTGTCACTATCCTGATATTTTTCTTTTCATTATTCTAAAAGTTTTAGGTTTTGTCATTGTCCTAAAAGTTATAGGTTTTATCATTATCCTAAAAGTTTTAGGTTTTGTTTTATGTCATGTCATTTTGTTTATGTCATTTTATTTTGTTTTGTTTGTTTTTGTGTGGCTTTGTTATCTTGAAATTCCATTTTTGAATTTTGTCCTCCAAAACTGAGTTATCACATCCTATAACATGCAATGAAAATCTAAAGCAAAGTCTTATTTTTATGTCTTCGATAACCCTACAAAAGAGAACATGATTAGCATAAAGCCATGTTGTCAGTTGGTCATTTAATTGGTCAAATAATTTTTAAACGACCCGGTCAAGATGTCTATGGCTCCGTCATCCCAGGGCCGTGAAGTATTCCGATTTACTTAGTCTGAAAGGTGTTTAAACTAGGACCGAAAGATTCTTGTCAGCAACAATAGATTGCGTCATCCAAGAAATCTTCGTAAATCTGAACACAGATGTTTAAGTTATATTTTAATGTCTTTTAAAATGAATTTTATGTCATTTATGTCGGGGAGTTAAATTTTTATGATTTCATTTGTTTTAGGTCATATGTCAACGAGATCTAAGAGAGTTTAATTGAAACCTAATATTTAGGTTTAATGTTGAAGAAATTAAAGATGATTCAGGTTTAATGTAGTAAGAGCCTAGAGTTTTAAGTCCAATGTGGATAATACTTAAGATGATTTAGGTTCAATGTAGGTGGAACCTAAGAGTTTAATTGGTTTTAAGTCCAATGTAGTTAGGACTTAAGGTATTTAGGTTCAATGTAGGTAGAACCTAAGAGTTGAGTTGAGTTAGGTTCAATTTTGATTGAACCTAAAGATTATGTTGTTCTAAGTTCAATTTGAATTGAACCTAAATTTAAGGTTTAATTTAATGTTTAGGTTAACTTGAATTTAAGTTAGGTCAAACTCAAGTTAGGTTTTGGTTAAATTAGGTTCAATATGGGTTGAACCTGATGTTTGGGTTAACTTGAGTTTAAGTTAGGTTAAACTCAAATTAGGTTTTCTTCGAATTGATTAAACCTAATTATGGTTAGGTAATGTTTAATTGATTACTTAGACTTAATATGGGTTAAGTCTAATTAGATTAAGGTTCATTGAACCTAATTTAAGAAAGGTTTATTTGGTTAATTAGACTTATTATGGGTTAAGTCTAATTAAGTTCAGTTTAATTGAACTTAATTTAGGAAAGTTTTAATTGATTAATTAGACTTAATATGGGTTAAGTCTAACTAGGTTAAGTTTAATTAAATCTAATTTAGGTAAAGTTTAATTGATTAATTAGACTTAATATGGGTTAAGTCTAATTAGGTTAAGGTTAATTAAACCCTAATTAGGTAAGGTTTAATTGATTAACAAGACATAAAATGGGTTAAGTCTAATTGGGTTTAAGGTTAATTAAACCTAATTTAGGTAGGGTTTAATTAATTAATTAGACTTAATATGGGTTATTTTTAATTAGGTTAGGGTTATATAAACCTAATTTAGGTCAGGTTTAATTGATTAATTAGACTTAATATGGTTATGCCTAATTAGGTTAAGGTTAATTAAATCTAATTTAGGTAAGGTTTAATTGATTGATTAAACATATAAGGGTTAAGTCTAATTAGATTAAAGTTAATTAAACCTAATTTAGGCAAGGTTTAATTGATTACTTAGACTTAATAAGGGTTAAGTCTAATTGGGTTTAAATTTAATTAAACCTTATTTTGGTAAGGTTTAGTTGATTAATTAGACTTAATATGGGTTAAGTCTAATTAGATTAAGATTAATTAAACCTAATTTAGGTAAGTTTAAATTGATTAACTAGACTTAATATAGGTTAAGTCTAACTAGGTTAAGGTTAATTGAACATAATTATGGTAAGGTTTAATTGATTAGTTAGACTTAATATGGGTTAAGCCTAATTAACTTAAGGTTAATTGAACCAAATTTAGATAAGGTTTAATTGATTAGTTAGACTTAATATGGTTTAATTCTAATTAAGTTAAGGTTTATTAAACCTAATTTAGGTAAGGTTTAATTGATTAATTAGACTTAATATGGGTTAAGTCTAATTGAGTTAAGGTTAATTAAACCTAATTTAGGTAAGATTTAATTATTTAATTAGACTTAATATGGGTTAAGTCTAATCGTGTTTAAAGATTAATTAAACCTAACTTAAGTTTAATTGATTAATCAAGTCTAATATGGGTTAGACCTCATTAAGATTTGTTGAGTTAAACCTAATGTAGTTAAGGTCTAACTAAGGTTTAATTAGGTCTTAATGTGGTTTAGGACTAATTAGGGTTTGTTAAGTTAAACATAATGCAGTTAAGGTTTAACTAGGGTTTAATTAGGTTTAAATGTTGCTTAAACCTAATTAGATGTATATTGAGTTAAACCTAATGTAGTTAAGGTTTAACTAGGTTTAATTAGGTTTAAAGGTAGTTTAAACCTAATTAGGTTTGTATTAACTTAAACCTAATGTAGTTAAGGTTTAACTAAATTTTAATTAGGTCTAAATGTGGTTTAGACTTAATTAAGTTTTAATTTTGTATTAAACCTAATTTAATTAAGGTTTAAAGGTTTAATTAAGTGTAATGATGTCTTTTAGACCCAATTAAAGTTTGATTTGAGTTTATTTTGAATTATACTCAATATTGACTTAGTTCATGATGAAATGAGCTATGTATCGCGAGGAGAGGATTTTTAGGGTTTAAAAGAGAAATTCAAAATTAATAAATTTTAACCATAACGTAAAAATGTCATTTTAAATTTTTTGTCTGTCACCATAAATTTCCTAACCATTTCCAATTTTATTTTTCTTTAATTTTCAGGTTTTATAATTATTGTTAAAAATAATTACAAAGTGTCTTGAAAATTAGGAAATCATGTCTTAAAGAATTTTTCTAGACTAGGAAAAAGCAGCGACGGTTCCTAAGGGCCTTGAGATAAATCCCTAAAAGTTTCATATTTTTTGTCTTATAAACAATTTTTAATAATTAAAATACTCCAGAGAGTTGACCATTTGACCAATTTCACCATTTTAGTTCAAAATTAAATATTTTGACTAAAGTTGACCAAGTTGAGTATGGTTGACCATATATTACCCATTTAGCTGTAGAGTTGACCAATATGACTTCTAACCTTTTCATGGCTACGTTAATCATGGGATCTATGTGTTGGTCATTAGGTCATAGATTGACCATTTTGACCAAGTTGATTATGGTTGACTAGAGTTAACTAGGTTGATAATAGTTAACCCATTTAGGTGTAGAGTTGACCAATATGAGTTTTCTAACCTTGTCATGGCTAGGTTAGTCACGGGGTCTATGTGCTGGTCATTAGGTCATAGACTGACCATTTTGACCAAGTTGACTATGGTTGGCCAGAGTTTCCTAGGTTGACCATAGTTAACCCATGTAGGTCCAGGATTGATTATAATGACTCACTTGACCATGTCATGGTTAGTTTAGTCATAAGAGTCTTTGGGGTATGACTTGGGTTTGACCAAGGTTGACCAAAGTTGACCAGTTTGACCAAAATTAACTATTTGGGCAAAGTTGACCAATTGAGGTAATTATGTGTTAATGTTGACTTTTTGATCATGAAGATGACCATTAAGTTAAAAATTTGACCAGGATAGGGTCTGTCACTACTAATTTGATCATTTTAGGGTTTGTTATTGTTAAGATTCAAAAAGAATGGTTTGAGGGTTATTTTAATTTCTAGGGTTTTAATGACCTCACATCTGTCCAAAGAAGTCAATATTGATAGACTCATTTATCTTAATGAACACAATTATCATTTTCAACTCTTTTGAATATGTTTAAGAATCATAAGTCTTAAGATTCCTCAAATCAAATTTTTTTGTCCATGAATGTTGTTTTAAGACCTTCACTAAAAGTGAGGTCAACACTCCACTCTCTAGCCATGGTTATAAAATGGCCTCTTCACGGACAAAGGAAGGTTGTTGAAATTTTCTCAAGGAGACGTTTTTAAATTGCTCCCATAGCCTCTTTGAGACCTCCTCAGTGCAACCCAACCACCTCCTTGCCCTCATTTCCCTTGTCGAAGCTCAATTTTTTAGCTCAAATCCTTGCCGGAGATAGGACATTCTACACCACACCTCCACAATACACCAAATCTCAATTAAACTTTCCCAAACCTTCACCATAGTGGAAGGAGAAGAAGTCCCATCAAAGCCCCCTCACAGAGAACCTCCACACTAGACTTTGATCAACATCCAAATTCAGCCTTGATCGAATTTGGGTCTAAACCTTTCACCACGACCAGAGGCCCAATCCCTAGCCTCCTTAGACATCTACAAACGTGTCGAGCACCTCTGTTTGAAGTTTTCCTTCTCAAAGTAAAGGTATTGAACTTCCCCTCTTCCGGAGCTTATTTGGATTCTCCATGTGATTAGGGTTAGTTTAATGACATGTTTACCGTATGGATATGTTCGTCCCACTTAGACGAGTCTATAAGATTAAACTTGAGATCATTTGGTTCAGAAATGAGGGAGATCTTAAGATTTTAGGGTTGACGGTCATGGGTTTGAGCTGTCAGGGATGATGAGAGGGAGCTGTTTGGATGGCGCGTGTATCAAACGGACGTGCGAGACGAAGCTGGACAGCACTTCGATACGTTAAGTGCGGCCCGAGTTAACGGCTACGTGGATGTCGACATCCAACTAGAGCGTGCCACACATAGCTTTATAGACGTCGTAGGTTGACGCGACGCCACGTGTTTGAATAAAATAATAGGGATTTTTCTGTTTATTTAAATGCCCATTACTTTGAAAAATCATATCTTTGCACAGAAAAATCACAAAAATAAAAGAAAAATACCTTAGTGCTCAGTGAACATAGGAGAGCAATGTGCAATTGGTTTGAATTTTACTTGATGCATATTTTATTTTTAATTAATTAAATATTGTTCTAAGTATTTTGATTCCCCACGCTTTCAAGTATTTAACCATGGTTTGATATTTTGGCATGTTGTTGCCTCTTTCATGAGAGATATTTCTTGATTTTTCCAAAGTCAGAAGAGACCACTAGACAGAGATCCATATTTTTCAAGTTTATGTCCATCATTTGCATAAATTAATCATGGTAATCAGTATGTTGCTTAGAAAAAATCCAAGAAATTTTGGTTAGGTTCACAGTGACCAAAGAACACTAAGAAAAATTTTTCATGAGCCAAGTCATTAAGAATACACCTAATTTTCATAAAATTCTATGATACAAAGAAAATTAATTTGGAAAAAATAAACATCTAAATAAATTGATTTTGATTCTTCACTATAATTTAAAGTTCAGAGGACTCCCCATAAAAATTCAAAAATATTTGGAGTTCATTTGGCAACCTAATCTAATTTTCTAAGTTAAATACCATTTTTGACACTAAAATGATTTTTAACAATTAAAATATAACTTTAAAAGTTATAAAATTAGTTTTGGGAGTTCTCTCTAATAAAAAAGATTTTCTAAAAATAAAATTGTAACTAAAATAAAAATTTCATTTATTAAGCATATTTTGAATATTTGAATAATAAAAAAAATAAAAATCATAAAATTAATAAAATTCATGGAAATTTTCTAAATGATTTCCTCAAAACTTATGTGTAATTGGAATATTTTTCCTAATTTTCTAACTAAAAAAATTCAGTTTTAAAACCTTAAATATAATTTTCAAAGGCTAAAAAAGCAAATTTTTTAATTTTTCATTTAAATAATTCTAATAATTCAAAAAAAATCATAAATATGTAAAATTTCTTCTTATAGGTTGATTAAAAATGAAAAAAAGCTTAATTTTCCATATTTGAAATATTTTATAATTAATTAATACTCCAGAAATTAAAATAATTCTAATAATTCAAATAAAATGCAAAAAAACATGCAATTTGGTCCAATTGGTTCCCTGGTCTAGGTCTGCCTCCAATAAAAATTTCAAGTGATTAGGCTTTGCCTTAGTCAAGTTATTGAATTTTCTTTGAAAAATCATATTTTTACATGTAAATAATCATGTAAATTAAAAAAAAATTTAAAAAAATCACATTTTCACCTTTGATGTCTTAATTGACTCATTTGTGAGGTAGGATAAAAATTCCAAAGTTATTTGAATTAACTTTCATGATTATGAAGTGATAGAGCCTCAGGGGTGAAAGTGCAATTTTGAAAATCTAGCCCTAATTAATATTTAGGCTTAATTCAAGAGGGTAAGATGGGCAAACTTTGATCTCAATTAACATGTTAAGATGATTGAAATATAAGGGATTAATTGGTAGAAACTAATTTCACCATTCTTAATTAAAGGATAAATTTGCAATTACCTAAATCATTAAAGTTTAGAGATATATTAAATTAAATGATGATTGACTTAGGGGTGTGATTTTGGATGTTAATAACTCACTAATTTACTACCTCTATCTGGTGTTCAAATGACATTCAAACCTTTTGATGATAAATTACTATCACTTAAAATTCAATTTATTTCAAAAATTACTAATATGTCCACCAAGGTTTTAAGGGCTTAGTAGTGACCTAGGCTAAATCAAATTTGGTTAAATGAGGATTAAAAGAGTGAATGTAACAAAATTGAACACCATTAAAATACTACAAGCCCAAGTTAAAGCTGAAATTGGCTATGTGTCTTAATAGCATTAATTTGCTCATTTTAAAGGTTTTCACCCACGTAATTCTCAAAATAAATGACAAATGATAATTACCCTACTCTTAGAGATAATTGATACATCGATGATCACTGAACACTAGAGGTATTTACAAGATGAATTATTAAGCAACATAAAAATTTTAAATGAGTTCGAGAGTTTTCACCAGGCGGTGAGAGGAAAGCATGGACCTGCTTCTTCATCCTAACCTTTTAGATACCTCGGAGGTCTACTAAACTTAGTATATATTGCTTAATGAAATCATCCTCAAATGAATTAATGAGGGCTCACCAAGATATGATTTAGGATTTGGTAGATCACCAAAACCTTATTTCCCCACATTACATAAAATGCTTTTAACATATAAATGCTCTCACATGCATTTTGAGTTTCTGTTGAAGATGACGGGAAACCATCCAGGTACGCTTTTATTTTACCTGCATTTCTAATTTCCCGTACTTTATTTTTCATTGCATTACTGTACTTACTTACCTGCATGTATGAACCAAAAACACAAACTTGCATGTTAAATAACGATGTCACCCTGCATGAAAACTAAAACTGCTAGGATAGCCGCAAAACCAAAACCAAAACTAAAATCAACCAAGATAAAATTTACCGCCATAACATTCAAAATAAAAAATAACTAAAAATTTAATCACAAACATCACAAAATAATAATTGCAACTAAATTAAGACATCTCTATCGGATGATCGAGAATCTCTCAGAGGAGGTAACCTACGATTGTTAACAAGACTTTCCACGGTCTAAATGATAGTATGGAACTCATTAAATTGAGTTTAGTAAATTCATTTGGACTAAGATAATCCAATAAAAAACAGTGTGGTACTATAACGAGGAAACCGTAGAATCTTAACTGTTCTCGCTCTAATCAACTTTAATATGTCTCACAACATTTAAAGAACTACTATCATAGGGACATCTAATTTGACATCATAACTTGACACACTAGAAAACTTAAACTCGTCAGGGCAAGGAGCTTGGAGCTAGAATGATGGGAAGCACGACCATCTTCAACAACAAAACATGTCTACATCAGCTAAACCAATTTTGTTTTTTAGAAATAAATAATAAAGCCATAGGACTTCGGGGTAGTTTGCTTATGCAACGTAAACCCATAACTTATCTTTATGCCTTTGTATAGCTCTGTTGTACAATCTAAGCCCTAACTCGTCTTAGGATTCTTAGGTGGTCATTCATCACGACCTAAATCATCAATTCTTTCAGGCTATTTGTGTGATTGTTTCACATAAATGTAAGCCCTAACAAATAAAATTGGCAATATGAAACACATAAATAATTTTTCCTCAAAATTGAAACCAAACAAGAGGATAAACTAGGAGGTCACCGAGATTCTCCTCCGGACCTATGAAATCTCTTAGTTCTTTCTCCTTTAGATTCTACAAAAATATGTTCCAAATTTGAGTTATTCCCTTTTCATACCTCTTTTTTCGATTTCGTTGAAAAGCCCTATCCTTTTGAACTCTTTGAAGATAATATTCCCTGATTTTTATCGAGAGTTTTCCTAGGCAACTTCAGTTATCTATGATAAAATTAACTATAGGGGCTTGCCCTTATAGGAAGCTTGTTTGAACCCAGCTTAAAATTAACCCTATTTAATTCTTCATATTAAATAGAGGAAATTGTCAGCAAATAAAACAGTTTTGTAGACCAAACAGATGTCATATATTTCTTAGTTTATTTGATTGAGTCTCATCCTCAAGTTTTGTGTTTATCCTTCGGGGCAGATATAGGGTTTGAGGTATAGTGCTATTTCATTTAAACTATGAAAATTATGGGGTCAGATTGATTTCATATTTTTCTAAAACTTATATATATGTAAATTAAATGTTCTTCTGAAGCGAGCGATGAGATTTCAATTCTGATGGACGACAACTTTTAATGGGCAACTCCGCACCCAAAATAGTGTCGATAGTGCACTTGCATAAATCTCATAGTGTGTGAAATATAAATAAATTTGCACACTGGCCGCCTAATGAAACCGCATCATGCTTTTGGCCAGGAATCTAAATAACTGCGTAATTGTGGGTTAGGTCATAGGCCATCATTTTCCTTTCACCAATTACCACGTGAGCCTTTATTTCCCAAGTGTTGGTTGGAATTTTAATATTTTGAGATAATTAATTTCAGATACTCAGCCATTGCATTATGGACATTGTTCATCATCAAATGTTTAGCCAAAGTTTTGGATTTTCACAAACCCAGGAAGCATTTGAATTAACTACTCTTCAGCCCTTTTGCCAACATGGCATTTGGGATTGCTGGCTCCAGATTCTGTACCTCAAGCATCTCCTTAGGGAAACTTGTAACGTATGTTTGTATGCTCTCATTCTGACCCACTTTGATGTGTCACAAGGATTTTGAATCATTACGAGGCTTTTGGGTGTGTGTGAACTGCGACGTAAATAACTTTTTTAAATCTTTGAAGGAAGAAATCATTTAATAGGGAGTGTGTTGAACCATTTTAGGGATGAATCCCTTAGCACGGTGTAAAATGGTCGATAATTTAAAAAGTTTGAAGCTTTGAGATGGCATCTAGCCTATCCAAAGGATGCAATATAATCCATAGGATGGTCTGACCCATGTATGAATCTAAAGCAGAGACCTTGAACTTTTCTGAGTACTCTGCATCAATAATCTGCCCTGAGAATGCACTCTCCAACAAAAAAATACACTTTTATTTGTATATCTTACAACCTATGTCTCATATGGATCAAACACCATCTTGGTGTTGTGATTCTTTCATGTGTTGGACTTCTTGAGTTGTCTGGTTACCTTGGGGTTCAAATGCTGGAGGATTTTGTTGTAGGAGAGATTGCACCATCCCCTCAAGCACCATGTGGTTTAATACTTGGAGCATTTGAATTCATTGTACCGTCCCCACAAGCCATCCCATCTTGGAGCTCTTGAATTTATTATTTCACTAATTCTCTAACAAATTCCATATTGAAGAATTGCCCTTAGTTAGTTCATTCTTCTATTTTTTGAAGGCATGAATCCACGCTCAGTACACCTTTTAGGGTGTGGAATCTCAAGATTTTCTTCGATTCACGTTGAGTGTTGGTCAGATGAAAGGAACGGGGGAAAAGTGGCGAAAAAATAATTAGTCACAAATAACACTAATTCTATAGAAAAAAGTTTGTCGTCTTTTTTGTAGAAATGACTCTCGTATTTATAAGTCATTGTGATGTTCAAATAAATCATATGATAGTGCCTCATTTAATGAGAACGTTGGAATTATTTTCTTAACCATTACACTTTTCCATATTCGTAACCGAATTAGGCATACTTTAATCTTGCAACCGCTAAAGTGTCATTCCATATCTGTAACTACCTTAAACAGCGTTGCATATTTGTAACTACTTAGCTTAGTCATGTGGTATTCGTTCGGTAAACAATAAAGTTATTACCTTGACTGAACTATCTTTAGTCGTCTTTTTCTTGGGGATATATTGTGAAGACCCATTGTCCTCCGAAAGAATTATTCCATGCGATAGATGACACATTACTGTATTCTGACAGACAGTCTATCTTCGATCGAAAAATCTATATAGGAGTTCCCACCCGATGATTGTTGTTCTTGCAAATGTCATTTGTTTTGGTTAAGTTGTTAATGGTATAGGTGCACGACGGTCCATGAGTTGGTTGGACTAAGGCTCTGTTGGCCCAGAATTCAGTTGTTTGGATTGATATTGGGTTGCTCAGTCGTTTACCGTTCTCTTCGTGTGATATGTTTAATTTCTTTGAGATTCTTGCAACCACATATCTAATATACATTATGAAAATATTTTTGAGACTGCTCGGAGTTTCCTCCTACCAAAGAATTTTATTAGTTTCAATAAGTAACAAAATAGTTTTAAAGTGATCATTAAAAAAAAATACCATGGATAATTGAGAGGGGAAACTCAGGTACGAAATGAAACACATGTGGTCATGTTTCCCACGTTATCTTCAATCAATGGAGGCGCTCACCAAAACTGTGACGGGGAAATAAGGTGACAAGGATTGATGTAGCATGGGCACGCAAGTTAAGGTGTCACTGCAGTACACGTTCACGGCGTCTCAACCCATGAACATGCAATTGCTTTTTCCTTCTGTCATATTCGGTACGTACAGGATATGATGGCCCAGCTTGCTTTTGGTTAGATTTCAATGCATTTATTGCCTTTTGTTTTTCAGCCTTTCGGATCTATTGGAATTTTGCGTATTGCTTTGTTATTAGTCAGAAATGATAGAAGTTATCAAATAATGCTTTATACAATCAGAATGTTTCGATATCAAACTAAATTGCATTTCAATGATTTGAATAAATGTGTAAATTTATCTCTTTCTTGGATCCCACTAAAATTATTTAAAAGTGATCAAATTCAAAAAAGTTAACACGAGATTTGGAGCGAAGTGTGTCGGCCGAAGTTTATCTCCTGTGTTAAATTATTATTTAAAAAGCTACGTCCGTATACATTTATAATAATTTTCTCTTGAATTTTAAAGTCAATTACGTAAGTTTAACTACCGCTTATTTATTCATATACTAATTTCTAGATCTACTACCCCAAGACAATTCAGGTTACTTGATAAGATTCCTTCAATATAATAATGTGAGGTAGATCCAAGCAAGGCACGTATGAGCCCGTAGGTGATCCAGGTCCACAATTTACCGGCCGAAACAGTCGATGGGAACAATTAACTAATGGCGAAAATTTATTTTTTAATGCGTGTTAAGTGATATGCTTGTATTGCATAAACGGAAGGTTTTAGTCTGACAATAATCATGCATGTATTTCAAAGTATTGGATTATTGAGTGAAATAATTCGATTATTTACTACTATGAAAAATATTTTTCTGGAACTTTATATACACTAGTGTAGCAGTAAAATTCTCTACTATTTTCATTGCAGCAGCTTTTAAACTACTGTAATTTCTAAGACCTGCAAAAGCTTTTAGTAGCAGTTTTCAATCCATTGGGGAAAGGTTTTAGGTGTGAAGAACATAATTGTTATTTTTATTCATAAAAATGTGCAGCTATTTAAATTGTTGATAACTTCCTAAATTTTCAAAAAATGTGTATTTTTTTTTAAGATTCTATTCATTTTCAATAAATCTACATATAAAAAAATATAACTATTTATGAAATAATATTTATATAGTTACGCTTTTTGTGTTAAGCATGCAAAAACCCCAAATATAAAAAGCAAATGAACAAAAAAAACCATATAATACATATGAAAGAGAGATAATATCTCCTAAATTTAAAAATATGTATCAATCTATCAGTTCAGTGTCCAACAACTTAGAAAAAGTACAAAATGAGCAAAAACATTGAAAAATGTATGAACTAGCCAGTAGCAACCCGTAAACATTGAAACATCCCATAGTCCTTGAGTTCAACATCCAACAACTTACTTTAAAATAAATAAACATGCCTTAAACAAATTGCATAAAATAAAAAAAATTTGACGCAGCTTTATATTCTCTCACAATTCACTAATTAGATGAAGGTTTATTACATCACAATTAATATTAAACACACAATCAGAAAATCTTTGGATGAACATATCCCACCCTTATGAACTTAATAATCTCGATAGTTGCAACTTTTCATGTAAAGACTACAAAATAAAATGATAAAAAAAATCAGTTGATGTACTTGGTGCTTACAATTTACTAAACTACATGAATTTATCCTATTTCTCATGGTCATATGTCGTCGATACGAATAAGCAATTAATTGGTTTATAAAAATCTAACGTCTTTTCGAAAGCCGAAAGCCGACGGTTTATAAGGCATTGCAAATTCTCTTTTGTAACTTATAGACTTTCTGATAGTTTTTACAAATAGAGGCTTACTGACAGATGGCATATGTAGTTTTGTACTAAAAGCATAACTTTTGATAAGTTGTTTGTTAACCTTTGGATTTATAATTGACAGTCGAAAGCCATAAATTTATATAAAAAATTTTCTTTTGACAACTATTTATTGACCATTGTGTATTAAACTAACAAATATAGGTTGTTGGTTAATGCCAAAAATAACTTTTCAGTTGCTTTGAGTTTAGTTTGTAGGTTGAGTAAATGAAGACACGAACTATCGGTGGACCGATAGACCATCGTGGGATCTTCAGTTAGCCATTTGTCCATTAACTGACTATTTAGAACCATAAGATCACAAAAACTAACAGAAAACCATCAAAGGGCCATATGAAACTATTCAAAAATATATGGCATGTAAAAATAATAAAGATACTTATTCATTTCATTATAATTTCAAAACCGACAATTGTAACAAAGATACAAGTCTAATTATTTATCACATATCAAAATTTATTAGTCCAAGCAGTTATTAAACTAATGCACATGAATTAATATACAACTTAATCATAGAAAAAAAACCCAATTCATCAAAGAAAAAAATAAACTACATTTACATAAATTAACATGTCCAAAGATTTTTTAATAACCAAATATAAATAAACTATCCTAATCCTCCTTTGTAGCCTCAGAATCTGATGACAAGATTTTGTGCATGCGTTGTAAATATCTTTCAATACTATAACACATGATCCGCGGTTTGTTGTGTGTTACTTTTGTAAATATTTTTCAATATTACAAAACCCAAACGACAACACTAATAATAATTACGCAATTCAATTCCAATAAAATAATATTAGTAAAAATAATTTGTCTTGTAAAATTTCTAAACTGCTAAACTCATAATATTAACGAAAGTATACATATCGCTCAAGTAATAAATGACTATAATGGAGTGCTAAGTATCGATCCCACATGGAGTTGGAAATTCTTATGGATAAAATGTAAAACACAAAATTCAAACCACAAAACTTAAATACTAAATTCAANTGCTAATAATAATTATGCAATTCAATTCCAATGAAGTAATATTAGTAAAAGTAATTTTTATCTTTTAAAATCTTTATACTGTTAAACCCACAATATTAATGCAAGTATACATATCGCTCATGTAATAAAGGGCTCTAATGGAGTGCTAAGTATCGATCCCACAAGGAGTTGGAAATTCTTATGGATAAAATGTAAAACACAAAATTCAAACCACAAAACTTAAATACTAAATTCAAATCTAAAGTAATTGAGTGTAAGCTAAATAGAATGCACTTAAAAGAACTAAATTAACTTAACTATTTGCTAAACTTTAAAGGTAAATTTTTAAAAACTAAACAAAGTTTTTGTGACAAAGAGTTCAAATTTAAGAAAGCCTCCTTCCGATTTACAATAAGTATATGTATTGTGGAGCAACTCCTTTAACCATATATATATATATATATAATGATTTGAATAAATGTNCTTTAACCATATATATATATATATATATATATATAATTGTATTGTGCGAAATAGGACCAAACCTATTCTTTATCCTCTGTCAAGTGTATAAAGAACATTGACTAATCCAGAGTTTGGTCCATAATTTCAGGGTTAGGTTGCAAGGATACCGACTCTCACTCCAATGCTCCCAGTTCTTCTTCACTTGAGGGCTAACAATATCATATTAGTTTCCAATCAACTGAACTTAATTCATAATTTTAATCTGTCACCTTAAAATCTCCAATTCTGCATCTAAAAAAGTATATTTTTCTATTTATTTGCACTCAACCCCATGGATTACATTTTTACCCATGGAATTGAATGTGACCCTCACCATGTTGTAGAAATCATAGCCCTTTCGGATCATATGTTTTTCAACACATTTTAACATTTCAATTGTCTAGATCAAAAAGTAATGCAGATTGTAGTTCGAATCATCGCAAATTATTAACATTTAAAATCGTATGAAACAAAATCAATTCTTCACAAAACCATATCTCTGAGTAGAGAGAAGGATAAAGAAGACTACTCATAATTCATGAGAAGGAAACGACAAAATACGGATTTCATAAATAAAAATAACTTTATAAAATAAATAAATAAAAGACAACTTATCTCACACTCCTTCCCAATCAAACCTTAGAAGTTCCCTTTAAGCACTTTCCCTCTTTACAAATACTCTCAATTCTCTCTTAGAAATGTAATGACGAAAAAATCTCTCATTTTCCCTCTCCCCTTATAACCCTTAGAAGAAAATCTCTAAGTTTTCACTCTATCACACACCTCTTCTTCTTCTCTCTCATGCCACCCACCAAACTCTCACTCACCCTAAACTGCCTTTTTTTAATTAGGGGATGCCTCCTTTCAAAAATAATTCAAAATTTCCTCCCAAATTCTCTCCAAAAGTCACATCTTTCAAATTCCAAAAGGCATGTCCATTCATTAAAGGGCATATTGTCGGCACTAAAAGGTTGAGAAGTTGCCCGTTGGAAGTTGTTGGTCGCCAGAATCAAAATCTTGTCGCCCGCTTCCAAAAAGCAAATAATTTACATATATATTTAAATTTAGAAAAATATGAAATTAAATTAATCTCATATCTTTCATAGTTTACAGGGAATAGTACTACACCTCAATCCATGTATCTATCCCGAAAAATAAACACAAGACTTGAGGGTGAGGATCAATCAAACAAACTAAGGAATATATGACATCTGTTTGGTTGTGAAACCATTTCATTATAAGATAACAAGTTCCCCTATTTAATATACAAAAATAAATAGGTTTATATTAAGCTGGGTTAGGAAAACCTTCTTAAAAGGGTAAGCCCCTACAGTTAAATATATCATAGATAACCGAAGTCACCTAAGAAAACTCTCAACAAAAATCTGGTGATATCATCTTTAAAGAGTTTCAAAGGATAGGACTTTTCAACGATATCAGACAAAGATGTGTGAAAGGGTGTTGGCGCTATTTTTGGTTGGAGGGAAGTTGCCCGTAAGAAGCTGTCGGTCACCGAAATTGAAATCTGCTTGCCCGCTTCCGAAGTACGTTGAAGTATGAAATCAAATTGACCCCATATTTTTCATATTTTAAATGAAAAGGCACTATACCTCAACTCTTGTATCTATCCTGAAGGATAAACACAAGACTTGAGGACGAGGCTCTGTCAAATAAACTAAGGAAAGTATGACGTCCGTTTAGTCTACGAAACCTATATATTTTCCGACAAGTTCCCCTATTTAATATAATGAATTAAATAGGGTTTATATTAAGCTGGGTTCAGACATGCTTCCTATAAGGGCAATCCCCTATAGTTAATTACATCTTAAATGACCAAAGTCACCTAAGAAGACTCTCGATAAAAATTTAGAAATATTATCTTCAAGGAATTTCAAAGGGTAAGACTCTTCAACAAAATCGGACGTAGAGGTGGAAAGATTATCTTCAAGGAATTTCAAAGGGTAGGACTCTTTAACGAAATCAGACGTAGAGGTGTGAATATTATCTTCAAGGAGTTTCAAAGGGGAGGACTTTTCAATGAGATCAGATGTAGAGGTGTGAAAGAGAATTTCAAAGGGTAGGACTCTTCAACGAAATCGGACGTAGATGTGTGAAAGGGGACTAGTTCAAATTTGGAACATTTTTATTGTAGAATAAAAATTTCAAAGGATAGGACTCTTCAATGAGATCTAACGTAGAGGTGTGAAAAGGGAACCTAAACTATAGAAATGTACAGAATAATTTAAATCATCATAACATTTTTCCTAAGCTTCATTGAATAAAGGAAACCTATTAATATTATTCCCAAATTTTTTAAAGTGGTATTTTAATTTATATAATTAAAATAAGTCAAAATAATCATCCTAGCTTGAAAATTAAGTTTAGAAGCATAGAGATGTCTTCTAACCATAGAGAAATCAGAGAACATTCCCTCTGTCATAAGGAATGAACCCTAAAAATTTCAAGCACATGTGCGTAATGCTTGATCATAATAAATTAAAATACTTCAGAAAGTATTTAATTCATTAAAAATCAGAGAGTCAACAAATATTTTTTTATTTTTAGTCCAAATTATTCTTCTTTATTCACTGAGCAAGTGATCTTTTTTATTTTATTTTTATGATATTTCTAGAGAAAGATATGGATTTTTAAAGTTCAGGCATTTAAATAAATCCAAAAAATCCATATTTTTCTACTTAAACACGCGGCGGTCATCCACTTGACTATGTATCCTTATCTGCTTAATCCATATGTATCGTTGTCTGCTCTAAACTATATAAGCAGTGCTCCGCCATTTGACGCTGTCAGCCACCTTAGCTTCCATGTAGCCCATCTTTTTGTTTCAAGAGTTCAACCTGCTTGATCTTCTCTGTCATTGAATAAACGTAGAATCAGACGACTCTTCTTCATCATCCCCAAGTGACCGAACCCGTGAGCCGTTCACACGTAGGATCAGTTAATTTTATTTGGCCTAAGTCACCTTTAAGCCCTTAAGACCTAGGTGAGTGTCTTAATTAATTTTGAAAAGGTTAAGCTTTAAGCGGTCATGATTCAGGATTCAGATTTTATTTGAAAATTAAGATAGGGGTATTGAATTGATGAATTATTGACTTCAAAATTCATACCCCTAAGTCTAGGATCATTTAATTTTAATAAACTTTCAAATTTTTAATTATTTAGAAATTTATTAACTTATCTTTTTAGTGAGGAAAGTGAGATTGGTTTCTACCAATTAACCCCTTTTATTTCAAGCATCAAATAAATTGATTAAGATTAGAGGTTAACCATTTCCCTCCTTCACTTAGGCCTAAATGTTAATTAAGGCTAAATTTCCAAAATTATAGATTTGCCCCTAAGGCTCTAACACTTCATAATTTGTCAAATGCAATTCAAATGACTTTAAAATTTTTATTCTACCTCATTCATGGTTTAATTAAGACATCAGAGGAGAAAATGTGATTTTTTCAAAATTTAATTTAATTTATATAATTATTTTCAATCAAAAATAAGATTTTTTCAAATAAAATTCCTAACTTAACTAAGATAAATTCTAATCCCTTGAAATTTTTACTGGAGTTAGGTTTAGACCAGATAACCATTTGAATCAAATTTCAGAATTTTTTCAATTATTTGTGATTTATTAGAATTATTTTAAGTTCTGGGTTATTTAATAAAAATAAAATATTTCAAATGGTGAAAATTAGGTTTTGTAATTTTGAAAAATATCTCTAAGGTTAAAGAACCTAGAGGAATAAATTTTATATTTTTCTGATTTTTTTATTGGAATTATTTTAGTGAATAACTCATTTTTACCTTTAAAGATTATTTTTGAGCTTTGAAATTCAATATATTTATTTAGAAAATCAGGAAAAATATTCTAATTGTTTCTAAGTGATTAGGAAGAAATTTATAACATTTTCATGAACTTTATTATTTTTGTGATTTTTATGAATTTTTAATTATTTTAAATATTTTAAATAAGTTAAAATTTAAGTTTTTATTCTAATATTATTTTATTTTTATAAAATATCCCTGATCACAGAGAACTTGAAATAATGTGCAAGATTTCAAATCAATATGCTAATTTTCTTAGGACCTTCCCTGACCACCTGACCATTCTCTAGTCATGGTGGACCTTCCAAAATTTTCTTAGGATTTTCTAATCAATATGCTAATTTTCATGATTATTTAAAAGAAATAATGTGAAATAACTTGAAAAATATGGGTCTCTGTATAGGAAGCTCCTTCTAGTCATGGTGGACCTTCCAAAATTTTCTTAGGATTTTATAATCAATATGCTAATTTCCATGATCAAAGGTTTCTCTGGTCATGGTAGACCTTCTAAAATTTTCTTGGGATTTAATAACCAATATGCTAATTTCCATGATTATTTTAAGTAAATAATGTGCAAGATTTTGAAAAATATGGATTTCTGTATAGGAACCTCTTTTGACTTTGGAAAAATCAGAGGATGTTTTCCCTTATAGAGGCTACAGCATGCCAAAATTTCAAGGTAAGGTGATGTGTCAATATTGAAGGAGAATCAAATGATTCAAAACATTGTGTAATTAATTAAAATAAAATATGCATCAAACATAGTCAAATGGTCCAAGGAGGCTAGGGATTGAGTCCCTAGTCTTGGTGTAAGGGCTAAGTATGAATTCGACCAAGCTCAATTTCAGGTGTTGGTCTAGAGCTAAGGTGGAGGCTATTTCAGGGGGTAATTTGATGGGGCTTTGTCTTCTATTGCTGTTGTGAAGGTGTGGGCACATGCAATTGAAGTTTGGTAAAGTTTTGAGATATGTCCTATTTCTTCCCTATTTTTTAAGCTCAAAATTAGGGTTTTACAGGGGTAATCAAGACAATGGAGTGATTGGAATGGGCTGTGGAGATCTCAAGGAAGCTCTGTGAGTGATTTGGGAGGCTCACTTTAAGAAACATTTAACACACCTCCCATGGTCGTGGAGGTGAGTTTTTATAAAAATTGCCATGGGGTGGTTCTCAGGGCACAAGTTTGGGTGCATTGTGGTGCTTAGGTGGAGGGCAGAGGTGCTCTTCAATTTGATTTGGATGAGCTGGCCTTTAGGTTTGATTTGGGTGAGGTGCCATGAGGGTTGCTCTCGATTTTGAGCTTTTCTGGCCATTAGGCTGGCCGGCTGTCCGGCCAGGGGGAGGTGGCTAGGAGCTCATGGAATCCAGAGGAATCCAACACAACAATTTAATGCAAATGTGCTTTGATTTGGCAAAGGCATCTTAAGCATGTGCATTTTTGGAAATAATATCCCTTAATTTTGGGGAATTTTGGTCCATGGCTTGATTTAGGTGGTTTCCTGGTGTTTTTACTGGTCACTAAGTCTAACTAATGGCTGGGGTGGAGTTAATTTGGTGACTTTAAGGTGGTTAGATCACATTTAGTGCATGGGTCCAAGTGGGTGCAAATGACCAAAACTTAAGTTTGAGCTAGGCTAGCCATGTCAATTATCACAAATAAATATTTCATTTGGTGTAGATGATCATAAGGAACAACTTTGGTGAAGAATGGAATTGGTTTTGAGCTCAATTGAAGGAGCAATTTGAGGGAACTTTGAACCTTAATCAATTTAGTTATGTTGGGCTAGGCTTGGGTCTAGCTTGGTCTACCCTTGGGCTAAGTCCAAATTGATTATTGTAAATGGTCAATATGGACCTCATGAAGATTTTTCAATATGATTTGGATGCCAATTTGTAGGTTAAGGCAATCAAATGGGTGAAATTTGGGGACTTAGCCAATTTGGGGCCAAATTTGGGAATTTTGGATTAAAGCCAAAATCAAATGGATATGAAACTTAACCAAGGCCAATTTATGGTTGATTTTGATGTATATGAATGTTATAAATATCTTTAAACATTAACTGGGGCCAATTGACTAGGATGTGGGTTCAATTTGGTGAGATTATGTCATATGGTAAAAAATTTGGGATTTAACCTAACTCAAAATTGGGCTCAAATCATGGACCATTTAAACCTAAATTTTGTTTAATTTGTTCATATCAAAAGTTAATATGAGTTTAGGATTGAAATTGGGGTCAATTGAGATCAAATTGATGGACATTAGAGTTGAAATTGGATAATTTAGGCCCTAAAAGGCAAATTTGGGGATTTTGGTTAAAGATGGTAAAATTGTTAAAATTGAGTCATGTGGTAGTTAAGAGAAATGAAATTAAGAATATTTTGGATTTATTGGCGTTTTTTGGGAATTTTTTGAAATTTTGAAATTTTGGGCCCAAATGGGGTACTTTGGTAATTTGGGGGTGTTTTAGGGGTAGAAGGCCAAGATGTGTATTTTGGTAGAGTTGAGGTACTAACCATCACCAACAAGCCATGGACCAATGGAAACCCCATTTTGGGTCCTCTACATAGTGGTCTTAGCTAAACCATAGCCCTAGGGCTAGTAGGTTTAATGGACCATCTACATGAGTATCCCAAAAGATCAAGGGATCTAGGCTAGAAATTTGAGTTTAGAGCCGTGAGTGTATGTGAGTGTAGATGAGAGTAGTAAGTGAACTAGCTCCAGAACAACACCCAGGGTCAATTCTATGGTCGAGCAGTCCTAAGGGTGACTCATCTTGAGTTTCTCGCATAGTGACCCCACCTACTAAGTGCTAGAGGTTAGGACCAATATGTGGAACTTCAGATTGAGTAGAGAAAAGTTTGGAATTTCTAGTGGTGAGGGTGTCTTTTCTAGTCTTCTAAGAATAGTCAATAGGAAAGTCCTTTGGCTAGACCTTAGGATACTAAAAGGGAAAAACTAAACCTCAGCCAAATTTGAGGTCAACAAAGCGGAATGACTCAAATTTGAAAAATATTATGGAATCCAAAGGAAGAAGAACTAGAGGATGTCATAGATCCTAGTAGAACCTCGGTGACTTCCCAAGCTATCATATGGTTTGGCTTTAATTTAGATGAGAAATATTTAAGTGTTTCATCCTGTCAATTTTATTACTTTAGAGCTTACATTCATGTGAAACGATCACACAAGTAGCTTGAATGATATGAGCATTTAAGTCGTGAATAACGACAACCTCAGAATCCTAACACAAGTTAGGGCTTATATTGTATAACAAAGCTATAAAAAAACATAAAGATAGGTTGAGGATTTATGCCACACTAAGAGGATAGCCTCGAAATCTTATGGCTTATTACTTAATTTCTAAGGAGAGATATGTTATTGTAGATCCTCTGGTTCTAGAAGATGCTCGTGCTGCCCATAATCATTAAAAATAAAATATACTTTAAAAATAAAATATTTTCATAAAATTAAATTTTATTTTTAATAAATGCTCTTGATCACAAAGAACTGAGAAAACTATTTTTCATAATTTTTCTAAGCTTATTTAATATAATATAATTTATTTTGTGCAAAAAAAACTATCTTTACTTAAAAAATCCACTTTAATGGCCAAATCAACTTAAATAAATTTGAAATTCTTAGAGTGAGTTGAAATGATTTTTATATAAAAGTAAATTTAATTTTTTCAATTTTTACTTATATTTAATTCAAATAAATTAATACAAGGTAAAAATATTTAACTAATAATAGAAATACACAAAATTATTCAGACCATCACAATATTTTTCATAAGCTTCTTTGACTATAAGAAACCTAACAAAATTGATCCCATAATTTGCTGAGGAATATTTTAATTTATATGATTAAATAAAACCAAAATGGCCACCTAGGCTTGAAAATTAGAGTTAGAAGCGTAGATGTGCTCTCTGATTTTGAAATAATCAAAGGAAGTTCCCTCTATCATGAGGAATCAAACCTAGAAATTTCAACTCATGGTGATTAGTATTTAATCATGATGAATTAAAATACTTTAGAGAACTTTTAATTAACTAAAAATCATACACTTCACAAATAATTTTTATTTTTGTTCCACATTATTCTCCTCTGTTCACTAAGAAAGAAAATATTTTTCTTTAATTTTATGATTTTTCCAGAGAAAGATATGTTTTTTGAATATCACGCTTTAAAAATATTTTAAAAATCCATATTTTCTTACTTAAACACCCCGTGCCACCTCAACCCACTACGACTCCGAACTCACACATTGCACTTCGCCATTCAACGTCGCCATCCACCTCAGCTACCACAGGACCTACCTTTCCGTTCCATTTGTTCATCCAACACGATCACGACCGTACATGGAATAAACGTGCGATTAGACGACATCCTTTCATCGTCCCCGAATGACCTAGCCCGTAAGCCATTCACACTAAAACCTTAAGAAATTCATCTAGACTCAACCAAATTGCATGAGGTTTGTTTCTAAACCTTCATCTACTCAAGAAAAAAATATCTATATTGTTTATCAAACATGAAATCAATCTATTACGAATGGAGAATCGAAAGAAGCTCGAGTTAGGGTTAGAGCTCAATACCTTTGTCTGAGTGGGGAGGCCTCATTCAGATTGTTGTGGTAGCTTGTTTTGGGTCCACAAAACTCGAGACAAAGTCTCAAGCTCTAGTGAATTCTCTAGGTATTTTTTTGACCAAGCTCGATTTCAGGTGTTAATCAAAGTCTATGCTAAAGGCTGTTGAGAGAGAGCTTTTGGGGGGAATCAACTCCTCACACTGTGGGGATCGTGTGTACACAATTAGTTGAAGTTTGGTGGATTGTGAAAGTGTGGGGAGATTTTTCATGCATTTAGAGCAAATTTTGAACCTAAAATAGAGCTCTCACAGTAGGAACGAGTGGGTAAATGGTTGTAATGGGCTTAGGACTTTATGGGGAATGTTTGAGAGAAATTGAGCAGAGTCCCCCCAAGGAAATTCAAGCTCTCTCTCTTTTGGCCATGGAATGGGGGTTTAAATAAAATGGCTTAGGTTGAAGCTCAAGTCACCTAATTGAAATGTCACCTAATTGAAATGCCAAATTTTCTTAGGTGAGCAAATTTGGGGATTTTAGATTTGGGTTAAAATTGTGTGAAGTTGAAGGTTGATCAAGGTCAATTTAGGGTTCAATTTGTTGTGTTGAAGTTTTTTTAAGAGTTTATGATGCATAATTAGGGCAATTGGATAGGTTTGTGGGTTCAATTGGGTGAGATTGGGTCTTATGGTCAAAATTGGGAGTTTTGGTTTGGATCAAAATTGGGCTCAAAGCATCGGTCAATTAAGCTTGGATTTGGTTAAAAATGATCATAGGAATGATGAATTTGAGTATAGAATTGAAATTGGGAAAAATCTGGTCAAATTGATGGACATTTGGGGTAAATTTGGAGAAATTGGGCATTTTAAGGGCAATTTGGGGGTTTTGGTCAAAATGGTCAAATTGATCAAATTGGATTTAATGGAAGGGTTCAAATTAGTTTTAGGGACATTTGAGATGATTTTGAAGGTTTTTGGGATGAGTGGGCCACCAAGGGTATTTTTGTAATTTTGGCAAATTTAGGTGTATTTTGGTAATTTTGGCAATTTTGAGTGGTTTTGGGCAATTTGGGTAGTTTGAAGTGATTTGAAATATATTTTGCACAAATTTGGGTATTTTGGGTGAAATTGAGATTTTTAGCCAAATTTAGGGTTTGGGGGTGTTTAGGTAATTTGGGTAGATTTGGGGGCAAAAAGGTAAGTTTTGGTATTTTGGTAAAATTGGGATGTCAACCATTCTATGTGAGCCATGGACTAGTGGAATCCCCATTTGGGTCCTCTATGTACTTGTCCTAGCTAAACCCCATCTTAGGGCTAATGGGTCTATGGGACCATCTACATGAGTTTCCCAAAGGATCAAGAGATCAAAGTCAACAAAGTTTGGGTTTAGGGTTATGAGTGAAAGTGAATGAACCAGCTCCAGACCAACTCCCAGGGTGAGCTCTAAGGCCAAGTAGTCCTATGGGGTCTCACCTTGCGTTCTACAATATTGACCCCACTTACAAAGTGCTAGAGGTTTGGACCAATATGTGGAAGTTCAAGTTGAGAAAAGAATGGTTGAGTTTTTAGTGGTGAGGGATCCTTTTCTAGTCCTCTAGAAAGGGTCAACAAGAAAGTCCTATGGCAAAAACCTAAGTTACTAAAGAGAAAAAATTAAACATCAATGAAAAGTGAGGTCAACAAATGGACCTCTAGTAGGTGTGCTATGTCGGGCAAGCACACACAAGTATTGGCGTTGACTGACTAGATCAACAAAGCCAACCTAAACTTCTAAGTCAATAGACTTATAACAAAGTGTAGAATTGAGTGATAGTTCTTTCCATTGGCGAGTAACATACACTCTTGCTGGGAAAAGAAAGGATATTGCGGGAAACCGACAATCCCAGTAAAGTGTTGATTTGAGTTGAATATATCAAAGAAACTTTGGATTTCAATTTAGAATTTCAAGGACATAAGATTATGCACAAGGAAGCCAAATTTGAGTGGAAAGTGCAAGGAGACAAATTTGACTCAAGAGGAAATACAAGCAAATAGATGGGAATATGGCTCGAGGATGCCTATCTCGAATGTAAAGGTGGGAATATGGCGTAAAGTGGCTTATCCCGAATGCAGACATGGGAATAAGCCGTAAAAAGGCCTATCCCAAATGTAAAGATGGGAAAAGGGCTTGAAGTGGCCTATCCTAAATGTAAGGATGAAAGTAGGGCTTCAAGAGGCCTATACCAAATGTAAAGATGGGAATAGGGCTGAAAGAGGCCTATCCCGAATGTAAGGATGAGAATAGGGCATAAAGAAGCCTATTCTAAATGTAAAGATGGGAATAGAGCTTGAAGAGGTCTATTCCAAATATAAGGATGGGAATAGGGCTTGAAGAGGCCTATCCTAAATGTAAGGATGGGAATAGGGCTTAAAGAGGCCTATCCCACATGTAAAGATGGGAATAAAGCGTAAAGAGGCCTATCTCAAATGAAATGATAGGAATAGGGTGCAAAGAGTCCTACCCCGAATTTATAAATGGGAATAAGGCGTAAAGAAGCCTATCCTAAATGTAGATATGGGAATAGGGCTTAAAGAGTCCTATCCCGAATTTGTAGATGAGAATAGAGCGTGAAGAGGCCTACCCTGAATGTGTAGATGGGAACAAGACGTAAAGATGCCTATCCCAAATGCAAATATAGGAATAGGTCTTGAAGAGGCCTATCCCGACTGCAGAGATGGGAACAAGGCGTTAAAGCCAACTCTGAAATGCAAAGATGGGAATTAGAATTTAGGTACTAACTCCAATATTATCATCTAAATAGTGTAGAGAACTTGTGTCGAACTCACAGATTTGTGGTATATGAAGCTTGACTTTAGTGAGGACAATTTGTAAGATTTTATGCAGAGTGTGAAACTTTGCAGATAATGTGAGCAAATTAGCGCGGACTAAGATAATCGTGCTGCGCAAGAAAAGAGTAAAAAATCACAAACTCGAGAAATTTTATTATTTTCTTTCCTTATTGTCTTTATTAAATTTAATTATTAAAGAAAATTTTCAAAATTTAATTTTCGTTCATTGATTTATTTTCAAAAGAATATTTTATTCAAATTTCATATGTATTAATTTTTATTGTTTTGTTCTTGGTAATTCTAGCTTAGAACCAATGTATGGTTCGGAGGCTCTTGATTAATCATACAAAGGGCAATTCAAGAAAAAGACTGCATTATGAAATAAAATTCATTGGTCTACTCAAAATAGGTGCTACAGACCAAATACATGCTAAAAGCATCAAAAGTACAACTGAAACACGTGCCACATACGTCTAGAATATCACATGTTGAATGTATATCATATACCCTACTCTGACGCAGTGTAAAAGGTGATAAAAAGAACTACCTGTCTGTCCTCCGTAGGACTGTCAGCACTAAAAAGTTGAGGAGTTACCCGTTGTAAGCTGTCGGTCACCGGAATCAAAATCACGTCGCCCGCTTTGGAAAGACGATTTAATTTACACACACACACACACACACACNGGCTCGATCAAATAAACTGAGAAATATATGACATCTGTTTGATCTGTGAAACCATTTTATTTGCCAAAAATTTCCCCTATTTAATATAAAAGATTAAATAAGGCTTATATTAAGCTAGGTTTGGACAAGTTTCCTAGAAGGGCAAGCCCTTATAGTTAATTATATCTTAAATTACTGAAGTCACCTAAGAAAATTCTTGATAAAAATAAGGAAATATTGTCTTCAAGGAGTTCAAAAGGATAGGTCTTTTCAACGAAATCAAACAAAGAGGTGTGAAAGGGGAAATCACTCAAATTTGGAACATTGTATAATCCAAAGAAGGAAGAACTAGGGGATGTCATAGATCTGAAGGGGAACCTCAGTGACTTCCCAATCTATCATATTGTTTGGCTTCAATTCAGAGCAGAAATTTATCTGAGTGTTTCATCCTACAAATTTTATTTGTTAGGGCTTACATCATGTGAAACGATCACACAAATAGGCTGGAAGATGTGAGGATTTATGTCGTAACGAAGAAAACCATAGAATCCTAAGACGAGTTAGGGCTTATATTATACAACAGAGTTGTATAAAGGCCTAAAGATTGGGTGAGGATTTATGTTGCATAAACAAATAATCTCAAAGTCATATGGCTTGGTTTTTTAATTATAAGGAAGGAAATTGGTTTAGCTGGGGAAGACATGTTTTGCTATTGAAGATGGTTGTGCTACCCACAATGCTAGCTCCAAGCTCCTTGCCATGATAAGTTTAAGTTTTATAGGGTGTCAAGTTATAATGTCAAATCAAATGGCCCTATGGTCGAGATTCTTTAAATTTCATGGGGCATATTAAAGTTGATTAGAGTAACACCGGTTAGGATCCTACGATTCCCTCATTCTGGCACGTGTATTTTCCAATTAGATTCAATTAGTCGAAATGAATTTAACAAACTCAACTTAATGAGCTCCATACTTTCATCTAGACCGTGGGAAGCCTCGTTAGCAATCATAGGTTACCTTCTCCAAAGGATTCCCGATCATCCAATAGTTTAATTTAGTTGCAATTTTTTTTTTTGTGATGTTTGTGATTAAATTTTGAGTTGTCTTATATTTTGAATGTTGTGGTGGTGAATTTTATTTTGATTAATTTTTTTTTTATTATCGTACAGGGTGACATCATTTTTTAGCATGCAAGTTTATAAGCATGAAAGTAAAAGGTGGAAAGTATAAAAAAAGGACGATACTGTAAACTGTAAAAGCATACCTGACGAGTCTTCTTATTTCACCAACAAAAACTCAAATATGAATGTAAGGGCATTTTATATGAAGTGAGAAAAATAAGGTTTCGGTGATCTACCAAATCCTAAATCATATCTTGGTGGGTCCCTATTAGTTTGATTAAGGATTATTTTTGTTAAGCAAAACATATTAGGTTTAGTAGACCTCCGAGGTATCCAACAGGTCTTAAGAAAGAAACAGGTTCATGCTTCCCTCTCACCACCTGGTGAAAAGCCTCAAGCTTATTTAAATATATTACGTTGCTTAATAATTCATCTTGTAAATATCTCCATTGTTTAATGAACATTGAGTTTCAATTATCCCTAAAAGTAGGGTAATTATCATTTATCACTCAATTTGAAAATTATGTGGGTAAAGACCCTTAAAGGGGCAAGTTAGTGTTATTAAGACATTTAGCCAATTTTAGTTTTATCTTGGGCTTGTAGTGTTTCAAAGGTGTTCAACTTTTTATTTACATTCATTTTTCTAATCCTCATTTAACCAAATTTGATTTAGCTTAAGTCACTACTAAGCCCTTAAGGTCCTAATGAACGTCTTAATCATTTTGAAGTAGATTTCTAAGTGATAATAAATCATCATCAAGACGTTTGAATGCTATTTGAAAATAAAAAATGGGGGTATTAAATTAATGAGTTATTAACACCCAACACTATACCCCTAAGTCTAGGATCAATTAATTTGATAGACTTCCAAATTTTAATGATTTAAGAAATTTACACATTTATCCTTAACTAAAGAAAAGTGGGATTGGTTTCTATCAATTAATTCCTTATGTTTCAATCATCCATACATGTATCGAAGGTTGCCCATTTTCCTTTTTTGAGTTAAGCCTAAGTGTTAATTAAGGCTAAATTTCAAGAATTGCATTTTTACCCCTAAGGCTCTATCACTTCATAATTTATCAAATTTAATTGAAATGACTTTAGAATTTTTATCCCACCTCACTCATGTGACAATTAAGATATCAGATGAGAAAATGTGTTTTTCAAATTTTAATTTAATTTACATATTTATTTTTAAGCAAAAAAAGGATTTTTCAAAGGAAATTCCTTAACTTGACCAAGGCAAAGCCAAATCCCTTTGAATTCTTACTGGAGATAGAGCTAAACCAGAGAACCACTTGGACCAAATATCATGATTTCTGGAGTTTTACTTGAATTATCAAAATTATTTTAAATGTTGGAGTGTTAATTAATTATAAAATATTTTAAATGTCGAAAATTAAGTTTAATATTTTTATTAAATCTCTCTAAAGTTAAAGAACCCAGAGAAACAAAGTTTACCTTTTTTAATTTTACTTTGAATTGTTAGAATTTCTTAAGTGAAAGATTAACAAAAATTCATTTTTAGCCTTTAAAAATTATTTTAAGCTTTAAAATTCAATATCTTCAGTTAAAAAATTAGGAAAAATATTCTAATTAATCCTAAGTGCTTAGGAAACAATTTAGAATATTACCGTGAATTTTATTAATTTTGTGATTTTTATTAATTTTAAATTATTTAAATATTAAAATAGGCTTCAAAAATGAAGTTTTTATTTTATTTACAATTTTATTTTTTAGAAAATTCATCTGATCACAGACAACTCCTAAAACCAATTTTTATAAATTTTTGAGTTATATTTTAATTATAAAAAATTATTTTTGTGTCAAAATGGTATTAAACTTAAAAAAATCATTTTGAGTTATCAAATGAACTCCAAATATTTTGAATTTTTTATGGGGAGTTCTTAACTTCAAGTTACAATTGAGATTAAAAACAAAGTATGTTTATATTTCCTAAATTAATTTTCTTTGTGCTTTAGAATTTTTTGACAGTTAAGTACGTTCTTAATGACTTAGCCTATGAAAATTTTTTCTAAGAGTTCTTTGGTCACAGAAAACCTTACAAAATTTTCTTCAATTTTTCTAAGCAATATGCAAATTATTATGATTAATTTATCTAAATAATAGACATAAACTTGAAAAATACGGATCTCTGTCTAGAGACCTTCTCTGACTTTGGAAAAATCAGAGAATGTTCCCCATGCAGAGGCAACAACATGCCAAAATATCAAGTCATGGTGAAATGTCTATATGCATGGAGAGGTGAAAGACTCAAAACCATATTTAATTAATTAAAAATAAAATATTTATCAAATAAACTTCAAACCATTTCCACATCGTTCTCCTATATTCATTAAGCATTTGTGTATTTATATTTCATTTTTGTGATTTTTCTACACCAAAATATGAATTTTTAAAGTTAGGGAGCTTTTTTTTGAATTATTTAAACCCCTATTTTTCTACTTAAACACGTGGTGTTGTGTCAACCTACGGCTAGTCCGAAAATAAGCGTGATGCACTTTGGTTGGAAACCACCATCGACATAGCCGCTGACTCAGCCGGTGCTTTATGAACCACGCTCCCATCCGGCGCAACAAGAGCCCTCCATTTGAGACACGCGCAATCCAATAGCTCCGCGTCATCGTTTCAAAATAGAGTGAATATGTGACCGTTAAATTTTAAACCCTAATATCTCACTCATTTCTCAACTAAATGACCTCGGGTTTGATCGTATGGACTCGTCTAAGTGTGGCGAACACATCCATATGGTAAACATGCTATTAAAATAACCCTAATCAAATAAAGAATCAAAATAAGTTTAGGAAGAGGGGAAGTTAAATACCTTTTCTTTGAAAAGGAAAGCTTCTATCATAGGTGCTCGACACATTCGTGGAGGTCCAAGGAGACTAGGGATTGAGCCTCTGGTCGCGGTGAAAGGTCTAGACCAAAATTCAGGTGTTGATCAAATTCTAGTGTAGAGGCTCTTTGTGTAAAGGGTTTGATGGGGCTTTGTCTTCTTTCACAGTGTTTAAGGTGGTGGTGAGTTTAATTTGATTTTTGTGTACTGTGGAGGTGTGGTGGAGAATGTCTTGTCTCCGGCAAGGATTTGAGCTCAAAAATTGAACTCCAGTAAGGGGAACTGGGGCAGAGAAGTGGTTGGGTTGCACAGAGGAGGTTTCAAAGAGGCTGGGAGAACAATTTAGAACGGTCTCCCTGAGAAAATTTCAGCACACACTCAATGGCCATGGAGGTGAAGCTTTTAAAAAAAATGCCTTAAGTTGGCTCTGTGGGCTGATTTATGGGTGCAAAGTGTTGCTTATGTAGATGGCAGAGATTCTCTAAATTTCAAATTGGATTAGGTGGTCTCTAAGTTTAAATTGGATTTAAATGTTTTGGTGGTGGATCAGAGTTTTGGCTCCTCCTGTGACTAGGCCGGCCGGAAAGTCTAGGGGAGGTGGCTAGGAGGTCAAGTGAGCTAGGGGAATCAGTCACAACAATTTATTTGGGCAGGTGTTTAGTTTTAGCAAAAATCCTTTAAGCTTAAGCAAATTTGGAAGTAAATACTTTAATTTTTGGAACTTTGTACTTTGGCTCATTTGAGTGGTTCCATATGGTTTAGCCTGGTCATTAAGGTCCAAAATTTTGCTGTAGAACTCTTAGCTTGACCAATTTGACATGGCTAGGTCAAATTTGGTGCTTGTGTCCAATGTGGGTCCAAATGACCAAAGCTTGGGTTTGAACTAGGATAGCCATGACTTTAAGACCAATTGTTTGATCAAAATTGTGTAGATTACTGTAATGGAGATTTTTGGTGAAGGATTGAAATGATTTTGAGTTCAATTGGGGGTTAAATTTGGATGATTTTGGTATTTCGGTCACTTTGGGCACGTTGGGTTAGACTTGGGTCTAGATAGGGCTAGGTTTGATCTAAGTACAAATTGATTGTTGAAAATGTTCAATAGGCATGAAGAGTTTTCAACATAATCTGGGTGCCAATTTTGGGGCTAAACCAATTTGTGGCATATTTGGAGATTTTTGGACTTGAGCTAAAATTAAATGAAATTAAGGCCTCACCAAGGTCAATTGAAGATCAAGTTTTATGTTTAAGAATATTATGAAGAGTTTAGGATTCAATTTGAGGCAAATTGAGTAGGCTATGGGGTTTAATTTGGTGGGATTAAGTCATAGGGCCAAAATTGAGGGTTTGACTCAAATCAAAATTGGGCTCAAAGAATGGGCCAATTAAGCTTGGATTGGGTTTAAATTGGTTATATGAAAGGTAAATTATAGTTTAAGAATGAAATTGGGAGAAATTGGGACCAAATTGATGGACATTTGAGGTAAATTTGGGGAAATTAGGTATTTAAAGACAATTTGTGGGTTTTGGTCAAAATGGTCAAATTGGTCAAATTGGGTCATGTGGTAGTTGAGAAAAATGAAATTGAGAATATTTAGAAGAATTTGTTAAATTTTTGGGATTTTTTGGAATTTTTAAAATTTTAGGCCAAGGAGGGGCATGTTGGTAAAATTGGCAATTTTTTGGTGATTTGGGTAATTTGGATGTTTTCAAAAGGTTTGAAACGACTTTTGAACAATTTTGGGAAAATTTAAGAATATTGGCCAGATTTAAGGGTTCAAGGGTACTTAGGCTATTTGGGGGAGTACAGACAAAAAGGCAAAGTTGGGTATTTTTGGTTTAATGGGGGAGTCAACCACCATAAATGAGCTATGGACCATGAAAACCCCATTTGGGTCCTCTATGTACTGGTCTTAGCTAAACCTTAGCCAAGGGATAGTAGGTTTAGGAGACCATTTACATGAGTCTCCCAAAAGATCAAGGGACAAAAACTAGGAAATTCTTGGGTTTAGGGTTGTGAGTGATTGTGAGTGAAGGTGAGTGCAAGTGAGTGCTTTAGCTCTAGATAAACACCCAGGGTCAACCCTAAAGTCAAACAGTCCTAAGGGAACTCTTCTTGAGCTCCCTCATAATGACCTCACCTACTAAGTGCAAGAGGTCAGAACCAATATGTAGAGCCTCAAGTTGAGCAATGAGGAGTTTAGAATTTCTAATGGTGAGGGTTCTTTTTCTAATTTTCTAAGAATAATCAATAGAAAAGTCCTATGGCTAGATCTTAGGCTACTAAAGGGTAAAATCTAAACCTAAACCAAAAGTGAGGTCAACAAATAGACCCCCAATAGGTGTGGTATGTTGGACAAGCACACCGAGCGTATTGGCATTGACTGATGAGATCAATAAGACAAATACAAACTCCTAAGTCAACAGATGTAGAAGGAGGAGAGAAACTGTGTGAGCTATTTGTTTTCGCTAGGGAATTAGCAACTAAATATTTGATCAAAATTAAGAAGTAGGAACTCTCACAGGGGAATGGAGAGTGGGTTTGAGTTATCAAGTTTCATGTTTTTATAGAGGATGGGACTCAGTATGTAAGTGCTGACCACAGGGTGGGAATTGAAAGTTAGGTATTAATTTCAGAAGAGGGTCAGAAGTTAGGGACCAAACATGACAGGAAACAAATCAGAAGTTAAGGGTTGATTCTAGAATGAGAATTGAAAGTTAAGGATCAATCTCAAAAAAGAGTTGGAAGTTAAGGACCGAACTCGAAAGGAAAGGAATCAGAAGTTAAGGACTGATTACGAAATGAAAATTGAAAGTTAAGGATAAATCTCAGGAGAGAGTTTAAAGTAAAGGACCAACCTCGAAAGGAAAGGATCAGAAGTTAAGGAGTTACTCCAAAATGAGAATTGAAAATTAAGGATCAATCTCAGGAGAGTCTCAAAATTTAAGGGCCGACCTCGACAGGAAAGGAATCAGAAGTTAAGGACTAATTTTGAAATGAGAATTGAAAGATAAGGATCAATATTAGGAGAGATTCAAAAGTTAAGGATCGACCTCAAAAGGAAAAAAATCAGAAGTTAAGGACATATTCCAAAATGAGAACTGAATGTTAAGGATCAATCTCAGGAGAGAGTCGGTAGTTAAGGACCGACCTCGAAAGGAAAAAAAATCAGAAGTTTATGTCTGATTCCAAAATGAGAATTGAATGTTAAGGATCAATCTCAAAAGAAAGTTAGAAGTTAAAGATCGACCTCGAAAGGAAAGGAATTAAAAGTTAGGGACTGATTTCAAAATGAGAATTGAAAGTTTAGGATCAATCTCAGGAGAGAGTCGAAAGTTAAGCATTGACCTCAAAAGGAAAGGAATCAGAAGTTAAGTACTGATTCCAAAATTAGAATTGAAAGTTAAGGATCACTCTCAAAAGAGAGTCAGAAGTTAAGGACCAACCTCGAAAGGAAAGGAATCAAAAGTTAAGGACTGATTCCAAAATGAGAATTAAAAGTTAAGGATCAATCCTAAGAGAGAGTCAAAAGTTAAGGACTGACCTCAAAAGGAAAGGAATTAGAAGTTAAGGACTGATTCTAAAAATAGAATTGAAAGTTAAAGATCAATCTCAGAAGAGAGTCAAAAGTTAAGGACCGACCTTGAAACGAGGGAATCAGTAGTTAGGGGTGATTCTGAAATGAGAATTGAAATTTAGGTATCAATTTAAAAAACAGGATCAGAAGTCAGAGATCAATCTTGAAAGCAGGGAATCAGAAGCTAGGGACTGATTCCAAAATGAGAATTGAAATTTAGGAATCAATCTCAAAAAGAGGATCAGATGTTAGGGACCACCTCAAAAGGGTGGAATCAGATGTTAGGGACTAATTCTGAAATGAGAATTGAAATTTAAGAATCAATCTCAAAAGGAGGATCAACAGTTAGGGACTGACCTCGGAAGGAGGGAATTAGAAGTTAGGGACTGATTCTGAAATAAGAATTGAAATTTAGGTATCAATCTTAGCAAGAGGATTGAAAGTTAGGGTCTGACCTCAAAACTAGGGAATCAAAAGTTTGGGACTGATTCTGAAATGAGAATTGAAATTTAAGGATCAAATCTCAAAAAGAGGATCGGAAGTTAGGGACCAAAATCGAAACGAGGGAATCAGAAATTAGGGACTGATTTAAAAATGAGAATTAAAATTTACAAAGAATTTATGGTGTTAAACCCATAGACATGTGTCATGTGAAAAGGTTAACATTGGGGAGGAAGATAGGTGAAATTTTGTGAGATTTAGTGCAGACAAAGATGGTCGTACTGCGCGAACAAAAAGTAAGATACCCCAAAATCAAGAGCCTCAACTAAACAAATTTATTTTTCTTTTCTTGTTATTTTTATTGCATTTATTTATCAAAATATCTTTTAAAATTTTTTTTGTCTAAAAATAGTTGATTGATTTTTGTTTTCTTTAAAAGAGTTTTTTATTTGAATTTTATTAACATTAAGTTTTTGTTGTTTTATTTTTTGTTCATTGTAGTCCCGAAACAACGTATGTCTCTGTAGCTTTTATTCACTGCACAAGAAGGGCAACTGAACAAATAGACAAAATTTTGAAAGAGATTTCATTAATCCGCTCATATAAGTTTTACAGGTTGAGTGCAGGCCAAAGCCTCAAAAGTACAATTATGCTGACTGCATCAAAGTACATCCAAAAATATCCCATGCTCAATACATATCATAGAGTTAGTATGTCTAATACATATCATAACTGTTGTGACGAATTATAGTAAAAATGAATCCTCTGAGTGTCTGTCTTTGCGGGGGTAAGCTCCAAATCGAGCTAACCTATTAAGTCATGCTCCAGGACAAGAGTTCCCTTTGCATGTGCTTAGAGGTGAAACCCTCTCATAGCTCGTACGGTAATAGTTATACAAGTTCTGTGTCCGCCTGGAATCCATATGACATTTTGCATTCATCCATTCCACGGAAAGTTACGGACAACACATTGTCGCACATTTGGAATACAGTGCTCGGTGATGTCTGCTCCATTCCATTTAAGGACTATAACTAAACCAACATGTAGCGGTTTTTCCACAGATCCTCAGAATTCACGAGGGCCAATAATATCTATTTCTTTTCCAAAAAAAATATTTTTTTTGCTCATGAATGAGACCGTGTCGAAAGGTCTCACGAAGTCATGATGGTCAATGTGCGGAGGTATGCAGTACCCTTCATCATAAATGTTGATAATACAACAGTTAGGGACATAGTCAGCTTGCAGTATGCTCCATCTGACCATTCTTTTAATCATCCATTTTATCATTGGAGTTTGTGGGTCCACCTGATCATGTCTAGAAATCTCAGAAGGATTTCCTTGTTTATCATTGGTGAAGTTGTAACAGCAGCTGCACTGGATAGTGGTCCTCCCGTTTCCTCGCATCCACTTTCTTAACTTGGAATAGGTTCTTTCCATAAACAAGGATGCTTGACCTCTATCTCTCAAGTCAAAAATGCAGTCGAGAATGTTTTGTTCATCACTTTTTGAGAAGACCCTGATGTATAATTAAAATCCTTCTAATATGTTGATGAATTCTCCTTGCACTTCTTCATATATATCAAATTCCTTTTATTTACTTTACTCATTTTGCAGTATTCTGCCATGGAGACGATCAGCGGCTGTTGAGTATACTCCCTCATTTCAAGATTGGAAAGAATCCAAATTGGTGTTGTTTTTATCAACAACAAAATGTATGACTGTGTATCCAACGGGATATATGGCTCTGTATCCAAGGGGCATATGGTTTTTCCATTGGGTAATTTGTAGTATGAAATTCATTGTCAGTGGATGCATACTCCTCCAAAGTACTTTAGCGCTCCAAGCGGAGGAGATTGTAGTCTGGGCACTCCACAAATGCCTCTATAGCTGATGTACATGTAGATTTCTCAGTGTTGCATGTCAGGCAATCCATACAAAGAACTTCAGAAGCTAGAGGTATCTCTGGCTCTGTAGCTAGTCTGGACTCATTTTCTGTAGTAGGTAGGCTAGAAGCAGTCTCTCTCATGCCTGGATCGTAGATATTCTCCTCAGGAATAAGGGTGAGCATGTTTTCTGGCTCTTTCTTGCGTCTCTTTTCTGCTCATAAGAAAGTCCTCTGCTTTCAACGACTAGCATTTCTATGTTGAGTACTTTGTAGTGGAGCATCTGGTAGTCTTTCATTATCGGCAGGGACTAGGCCCCCAGTCAGCGTAGCTATCATGGATGGTAGGCGACTGGTCCCCACCATCGGGACTTGTTGTACCTTCACATTCCTTCCCCTTGATCCCGACTTAATGCTTATGCACAGTATAACAATAGTTATAATGGTATTTTTGACTTATATTTCTTTATCTTTCAACAAAACCAAAAATTTAATCCTAAAGAAAAATAAGAATTTAACTTTTTAATTTACATATATTTATATTGAGATACTACGCAAGTAAATGTATCGTTATCAAGTAATACAAGATTTTTTTATTAAGACCTAAATATCGAACCCGTAGAGAAGATTATGCAATATGCACCTTTTAGAAAGTTTTCTTATTTTTAAGAAGGTAATTACTTAAACTAAAAATTATTTTTGCAGGAATTTAAAATTTAAATATTTTTGGTATTTTTGATATTTTAACGAAATAGTAATAACTTAAAAATATAACTAAAGTTTTTGTAGTGAAAAGTACTTAATATGAAAACTTCTTCTTCTTATCATGAATCAGTAATAAGTATAGGAATTCTGTTGGGAAAGTATGCAAATTGTGCTCTGCCAAATAGGAGCAATAATATTCTTTATTCTTACTAGAGATGCTATAAAGAACATTGGCTAATTTAAAGTTTCAATAAATCTGAAGACCAGCTACGCAGGGAAGATACTAGCTCTCACTCTAGAGTTCCTTCGATTCTCTCCATATGGGGGCTAACAATCTCGTATCATAACCTAAAACAATAAACCAAGTTGGGGGGCTTTTACCTGTCAATTTAAAGTCCTCTAACTCTAAACCTATCAATGAATATTTCCTTATCAATTTGCACTCAATCATATGAACTACATTCTCATTCATACAACCTCATGTGATTCTTTCCGATTATTGACTGAGACAAAACTAGTCAGGTTCTTACATGTTCTCACAACAAATTTTAACTTCTGGATTGGCCAAATCAAGAAGTAAATGAAATGCATGGATTTAAATCACCACAACTTCTTCCAACATTAAAGATTAATACTCTCCACAACTTCTATCCAAAATTTAATTACTTATCATTTTAAGAAGAAAGATAAAGAAAACTACTTAGAATCCATGTAGAAAACAAAACCACACTTTAGTTTAAATGAAAAAATCATCGTCAAACCAACAACAAGTTTCAATTAAAACCAAAAGTAGTTTAAAACAAAAAGATAAAAACTTATCTCAAGTCCTCCATCAAACTCTTGATGTTTATTTGAATCTCTTCTCTTTTACAATCACTCAAAACAAAATAACAAAAAGGATAAAGTAAAAAAAAAGTGGTTCATGAAAATTTCTCAGAACTGACACCCTAAAGAAGAACTTTCAAAACTTGCCAGTATGTTAAGGACTCTTTTATAAGTCCTCTCTTCTTTCTTTTATAGTTTTCCAAGAGGTGCTTTGGGATCTCTTTAAACTGTGTCTTGATTCGATGTATTTGTCCAAGAGACGTATCCTTTCATGATAATTTTTGTCCATGGTGGTTACAACCCCCTTTTAAGCCAATGGGTGCCTCAAAAACCTCTTCAAAATTCATGAAAATTGATTTTACTCATCTAGTAACTGCCACTGGCACTTAAGCGCAGGGTCTCAGAGCTTAGGCATGACTTTCTCTATTTAACCAGCGCTTATGCGTCGGATCTGGCGCTTAGGCGCCAAAACTCTTTTGCACAAATTTTTACCTCTTTGCTCCAAATTTGATCCTTTTTCACTCTTTTAAGCATTTTCTTTCATTTTTACTTGTATCTGCAAGAAATACACAAAAATAATTTCCATTAAAGCACAATATCTAAAAGAAAGATATAAAAATGTGTCTAAAAACACTAAATATTTTAGGTGTATCAAAATCCCCCAAACTTGAAATGTTACTTGTCCCTAAGTGACACTTCAATCTTTAAAAACAAAAATGTATGATATGTATATGAGTTTCTTTAGGAGTTACTAAAATTTAGATTTAGAAATATAGTAAGTCCAATTTAGAAAAAAAATATCAGTAAATGAGACTAACTTAAAGTTTGAAAATTTTTAATGTTAAGAACTATGAAAATATGAGTTCCTATCTAATTCAAATATATTGTAAGTTCTCTAAATTTATATTTTATGTTCTTTTCTTTTCTCTAATTAAATTTTTTTATTAAAAGTAATTTTACTTACTATATTATATTTATATGCTTAAAATTTTATGAAGTCTTACACATTAAAAAGATCAAATGCAGAACCAATTTTTGATTAGGCACTAAACTTCAAGCTTCTCCTCCCTTAAATTTCTTTTCTTTTTCTTTTTTTTTCTTTTTTCTTCTTCTTTTTTTTTTCTTTTTTAGGCAAGGATTACTATATTAGGATAGGCCTTTAATGATTTTGAATTTCACTTCTCCTTTCCTAAAGTAAAGTCTTGATATAAGTCTTTTACTTATTAAATTTAATAATAGTTTGAAAATCATCTTAATAAAACAAATTCAAGTATTAAAAATAAAAGTACAAATAATCTCAAATTTTCAAAAATATAAATTTTCTTACTAAATACAGTTTCTTATATTAATCATTTTCTATAATAAAATTTTTTTACTTAAAGTTTTCCTTCTTTACTTAAAATTTTAACTAAATTTTCTTACTCATTTTTGAAATCAAATTTTGCTTCCCTAATATAACTTCATATACATAATAATTTTTTCTTTTAAAATTCAAATTCATTTGTAGTTCATTTGAGAAGAAATAAATTCAAGTTTTAAAAATGTTTTTCATCCCTCCCCCAAACTTAAATTTTTTTAACAGATTAAACAGTTTAGCATCAGATAATTATGTACGTAGGAATGAAAATTGATATAAAATGCTAATAGGAATTTTTACATCCTAATTATACAAGTACAAAACTTGAGACAGAAGTAAAATTAATTTCGATCAAATTTTCTAACATTTTATCTTAGTTTAACCTGTAGAGATTCAATAGACTTCTAAAAAATGGGTATAAAAGCAAACAACACATTAAAATGATAGAAGAAAAATACAGGGTAGCAGTTTTTGAATTTTTAAATTAAGATCTAAGCTAGCAAGATTTTAAACTTGAAAAGAAAAGACATGGAATTAAGTTAAGTTCTAAACTAACAAATCCACAGTACTAAAAAGAAAAATAGTTACTACCCTAAACTTTTAAAAACAAAATACTATCTATTAAAACAATCACAACAACAATAGAACAAAAAAATTCAAAACACAACATAAAACATAGTCCACCACATAACATAACTACATATGTAGCAGCACTACATCACAGAGTCCATAATAAACACAAACATAACAATACATCAAACCAAATTAAGTCCAACACATCATCTCTCATCTCTACTCCTCTCCACTCTCAAAATTGCCACTATAACATTTTTCTTTATGCTCATAGTGAGGATTATGAGGATATTGATAAAATACTACTCCTGGGTACCCTCTAATCAGACCCTCCAAAGTTGGGTATAATTTCTCCTCAAAATCACTCTTTCTCCTATTATACCTATTTATATGCTCAACAATTGTTCTCGATTTTGAACTTTATCAGCGGTAAAGTGGATAAGAGTCATTATCTTCAATAATAATTTCTCTTGAGTCTCAGTTGACTCACCTCAAAATGTAGAAGCTCGTGAAGCAGATTGTCTTGATGAAGATGCAGCAGACGTCTCTAATCCATAGCTCCTGGAAAATCCTCCTTTCCAGTGCTCTGAATAAGTCTTCACATTCACTTTTGTAATGGGCTTCAGAGGAAACAAAACTTCCTCTCGACTATCTTACTTTACTCCAGCTTGCTAGCATAAAGAACATATCATGGAAGCAAATTCCATACATGCAGTAGTAGCAACAACAGTTGAACTGATGATAATGTGATAGATCAAATCTCCTATGTTGATGGGCTTTCCCTCTTGAATACAATAATTCAATGTTGCTCTCTCTGGTCACTTCACTGAGATTATTTTTAGGAAGTAAACGAGCAGATATAAAATAGTGCTAAGCCTTTAATGGTGCTCAAAACTTTGACGTTAGAAAATTTAATGTCCTATCATTTGTAATCTTCTCATGTCATCTTCCAAAAGTTAAATAAGATATGATCTCATCCAATTCTGCTTTTGTAGAACTATAATTCCCATAAAAACACAAATTCTCTGGTGGTAAATAGTAAAACAAGTTGATTATCTATGAATTAAAAGGTACCAACTTCTCTCGAACCATAACGCGTTCATCCTCAACCTCTGGGAGATTTGCATAAAACTCCCTTACAAATGAAATTACAGCAACAACAAAGAAACAATAGAACTGTTCTCACTATCGGTGGACTATCAGGTCTTCCACTTCTCCACCTGGACTCTTAAAACATTGCACCTAAACCAATTTTTGAAATTTAGCTGCATAAAACATAGTCCGCCGACAGTGGAAGATTTTATTGTCCGACAAAATTGCTCAAATCAAATGGGCTCTTTCCTTTGCTCCTTTTCATTCTTGGTGCCATTCTACAAATTTGATAAATTTCAAAAATAACTTTAAAAATTAAGTTTAAATCACTAAAATCAACTTCCAAAAGCACAAACTAAACTTCTTAAGAAATTTATATAGATTTTTCTTCACTTTTCACCATGAATAGTAAATTTTTGAAATATTCCAAATGTGCTTAAAATATATGGTAAAAATTCAATATTTTTGCATAGAAGTAAAGCTCTTACATCAAAGAATTTGGATTTAGCAATTCTCACTTGATTCCATTAAAAAATCTCTAAATTTCACTTTCCCTAGCGCTCAAAATCGCAAACTCGAGTTGGGGAAGACGATAAAAGGCGGTAAAATTGGCATTTTTGGACAAAAAAATCACTTTTAACCATTCACGAACCAGTTTTCTTGAACCGATGCTTAAGAGCAGGTAACTCGCCCACCTCTCAGGTTGGCTCAGGCTTAAGCATGAGATGTCACGCCAAGGCGCCAGTGCACAATTTTTGAAAATTTTAATCATAAGTAAAATGCACTATTAGCCTAAGTAAACCACCCCTAAATGAACTCACAGCACTTGAATGACTATTTTTACTTCATATAACTCCCTTCTCTCTCAAAATTTTGATGCTAAAAATAACACAAATTTTAACAAAACTAAATTTATTAATTCACAAACAAGTACAAACACATTTAATACTTAGTTCTCTCTCCAAATAGTCTTGGATGATAAATTTTTCCTAAGTTCAAAATACTTAGCAAACATTTACAATTAAACACATAAGTGACAAAAACACTAAGCACAAGACATAAACACTAACACACTTAAAAACATGACTCCAAACACACAATTCCTAACACTTAACTAAATGCCACTCTTCATTAGAAGGAACCAATTCTTGTCACTCTATATTCTCTCAAGAAATATAGAGTTGATAAAACATATGCTGGTGACGAGCTCTAATACAATCATATTCGATCCACTTTTGCTTAAGAAACATCGCCTTATTTATTTCCTCTACATAAATGGTATGGCTAAATTGCATCTTAAGTTTTCACCCAATATGTTCTAGATGAGCATGCAATTCAAGCACCTTAGTCTCTAATACAGATATAGTATTCTCCATCCTGTTGATTTTCTCCGATATCCCTTCAATACTAACGGCTAAGAAACTGTTATACATCTCTTGTGCACTTTGACTAATGAAATTCTTTTACATGGCTTTTTCCTTCTTATTCAAATTCATCTCCCATGAAGATATTTTCTCTAAATATATCTATTGCTTAGAATTTTAGGGCTAAAAATAATATGTGATGAAATTCCTTCACAAACCGCTTCTATTTATAGGCCTAATTGCCCCTCATAACTTTTAGGCACGACTAGAAATTGCCAAGACACGTTTATTCCAACTAAATTGTAGTTACACCTTTTAGAAATTGAAATTTACCCATGTGATTAAATTATTGCGCTTAAGAGCCGAATATGGCGGTTAAGCACTAGTGCACATTTCTGCACTAGTGAACTTATTGTCCAAATTCTTATTCTATCATGTCTAAGTTACTAAATAAAGTCTAAAAATTATTACTAACACATAATCAAATAAAAAATACTACCCTAAATTTCTAAATCAGACTCAAAATAATAAACAAAGAAAAAACACACTCATAACTTTGGATTGCCTCCCACGAAGCTCTTGGTTTTACGTCGTCATCCCGATGTTACCAGTGCTCATTCTGGGTTACCCAACATCATTCCATCATTATATTTATACTGATCCCATATATAATAAGGTTTCAGTCTATGTCCATTCACTTTAAAAATTTTCTCAAAATTAGGATCTTTTTATCTACAGCTCCATAAGGATAAACTTTTATCACAACAAATGGGCCCATCCACCTAGAATTAAGTATGTCTGGAAATAATCTTAACCTTGCATTATATAGCAAAACTTGTTGCCCTGGCTGAAATTTTTAGTAAGAATCATTCGATCATGGCACATTTTAATCTTTTCTTTATAAATTTTAGCACTCTCATAAGATTCATTCCTTATCTCTTCAAGCTCATTTAATTGTAAAATTCTTTTTTAACTAACATCTTTTAAATTATAATTGAACACTTTAATACCCTTATATGCTTTATGCTCAAGTTCAACTGGTAAGTGACAAGCTTTATCAAATATTAGCCTATATGGGGACATTCCTATAGGAGTTCTATCTGTAGCCCTATAAGCCAATAAAGCATAATCAAGTTTGACTGACCAATCCATTTTTGTTGGATTCATAGATTTTTCCATAATTCTTTTAATTTTTGATTGGATAATTCAGCCAAACCATTTGTCTGAGGATGATAAGCAGTAGCAATCCTATGATTTATATGTGATTAGATAATTCAGCCAATACACTTGTCTGAGGATGATAAGCAGTAGATATTCTATGATTTATATGATATTTCTTTAATAACATTTGACTGACCAATCCATTTTTGTTGGATTCACAGATTTTTTCATAATTCTTTTAATTTCCCGGATAATTCAGCCAAACCAAATGATAAGCATTAGCAATCCTATGATTTATATGATATTTCTTTAATAACTTTTCCATAAAGACATTTTTGAAATGACTTCCCCCATCAGTAATGATAACTCTTGGCATCCCAAATCTACAAAATATATTCATTTTCAAAAGTTTTGCAACACTTTGAGCATCACATCGAGGTAAAGCAACAGCTTCTATCCATTTGGATACATAATCCACTACTAACATAATATATAAATTTCTGAAAGATTGTATAAATGGTCCCATGAAATCTAATCCTCAAATATCAAATATTTCAACTTCTAGCATATAATTTAGGGGCATCTCATTTCTTCTAAAAATATTGTCTACTCTTTGACATCTATCACAAGTTTTGATACAAGCATTAACATCTCTAAAAATTCTAGGCCAATAAAATACAGATTGTAGAATTTTGTATGTTATTTTATCTACACCAAAATGTCCCCCAAAATCAAAATTATGACATTTTTGGATAATTTCATAAGTTTCTTCTACATCAAAATGTCCCCCAAAATCAGAATTATGACATTTTTGGATAATCTCATAAGTTTCTTCTAATTATGTTGTTTTATCAACACCAAATGTCCCCCAAAATCAGAATTATGACATTTTTGGATAATTTCATAAGTTTCTTCTAATGACGTCTTTGAATGATCAAATCCTTTACTTGTTTATATAAATATGGGTCATTCCAAAAATAAGTCTTAGATTCAGAAATAAATTTCCTCATTTATTGGTATGTCTTTCCATAGGGTTTAGGATCACTAACAATATAGTTCACAGTGTCGGCATACCACGGAACATGCCACTCATTAATAGTGAACAATTTTTCATTTAGAAAATGTTCATTAATTTCATTTTCAAAACATAGTGGTTTTTCTAATTCAAACCTAGACAAATGATCAACAATTTGATATTCACTTCCCTTTTGATCTACTATTTCAATATCAAATTCTTGTAAAAGAAGAGTTCATCTTATAAATCTCGGTTTAGTATCCTTCTTTGTTGTTAAATACTTAATATCAGAATGATCTATATGAACTATACCATGAGTTCTAATCAAATATGATTTAAATTTATCTAAGACATATACAACTGCTAATAACTCTTTTTCAGTTGTTGTATAATTAATTTGAGTTTCATTAAGAGTTTTACTAGCATAGTAAATAACTTTGAAATTTTATCATATCTTTGTCCTAAAACAACTCCAATAGCATAATCACTTGCATCACACATTAGTTCAAAAGGTTTTTCCCAATTTGGTGAAACTATAATTGGTGCAGTAATTAATTTTTTTTAATAATTTAAAAGCTTTTAGACATTCCTCAACAAAATTGAAAATTGCATTTTCTTTAGTAAATGACATAAAGCTTAGCAAAATTAGAAAAAAGTCCTTAATGTTTCGCTTGTAGAATCTAACATGTCCTACAAAACTTCTAATTTCCCTTACATTTATTGGATAAAGTAAATTAGCGATCGCTTGAATTTTAGTTGGATGTACTTCCATACCATTTTCTGATATTTGATGACCTAATACAATTCCTCCTGCTACTAAGGACTAAATTTATTTTTTCACAGCACTTAAGAACTTTAGATAAATGATCTAAATATGAGTCAAACAAAGTTCCAAACACCGAAAAGTCATCCATAAAGACTTCAATCTCTTTTTCAAGTAACTCATAAAAATTATCATCATACATCTTTGAAATGTAGCATGGGCATTATATAAACCAAAGAACATTCTTCTAAAAGCCAAAGTACCATAAGGATTGGTAAATGTTGTTTTCTCTTGATTCTCAGGAGATATTTGAATTCGATGATAACCAGTATATTTATACAAAAAACAAAAGAATTTATGCCCAGCTAGTCTATCCAGCATTTGATCTAGAAATAGTAGTGGAAAATGATCTTTACTATTGGAAAGATTTAATATTCTAGAATCAATACATATTTTCCACCCTGTAACTTGACAAGTAAGTATTAACTCAGTATGCTCATTCACAGTTACAGGAACTCCTCCTTTCTTAGGAACACAGTTACTTGAGAAAGGGCAGATAATTCCAGCATCTAACTACTTTAAAATTTCTTTCTTAACAACCTCTTTCATAACAGGATTTAATCTCTTTTGTGGATCAGCCTTGGGTTTCAAATTTTCTTTCAGATTAATTACATGTATACAAATTGAAGGACCGATTCTTTTAATAACAGCATGTGCCCATCTAAAGTCTTTCTTAAAATTTATCAAAATTGATAAATTTTGATAAGCTTTTCTTCTTCTTCCATTGTTAACTTAGATGAAATTATAATAGGTAAAGTAAAGGAATCTCCAAAAAAGGCATATTTTAAATGTTCAGAAAGTAATTACAACTCAAGTTCTGCAGGTTTTTATATAGATGGACAAAATGATTTATCTTTTTGTCTATCGTATCAAAAATTTCAAAACTTTCTTGAACATAACTTGAATCTTCCTTAAAAAGGTTTACACATTAATCTAATTCATCTTTTTTCACATGTTCCAAATCTTTTTCTTAAGATTTTTCTGCATAAGTAGTCTTAAAATGACATTCGCTCATATATCTTATAACATTCGTTCTGTAGCATTCATCATCTTTACATTTTGCAGGGTATTTCATTGATTTTGAAATCTTAAAAGTAACAGTTTGATCATTGACGCGCATTGTTAATTCCCTTTCTACACATCTATCATTGCTCTTACTATGGCTAGGAAATATCTCCCCAAAATGATAGATATCTCTTTATCTTCCTCCATATCTAGCACAATGAAATCAACAGAAAAGATAAATTCATCCACTTTCAATAAGACATCTTCTATAACACATTTAGGATAGGTTATTGAATGATATGCTAACTACAAAGTTACAGTAGTAGGGATTATTTATCCTAATCCAAATCTTTTAAGTATTGATAATGACATAAGGTTAGTGCTTGCACCTAAATCACATAAAGCTTTCCCATAAAATATGTTTCTAATTGCACATGGAATTGTAAAGCTACCAAGATCTTTAAGCTTTTCAGGAAGTTTCTCCTGAATTATAGCGATGAACTCCACACTAAGTGCAAGCGCCTCATTATCTTCAAACTTCCTTTTTTTGTTAAGAATATCCTTCATAAACTTTACATAGCTTGACATTTGTTCTAAGGCTTCAACAAATGGAATTGATTATAAGCTTCTTAAGTATTTGCAGAAATTTTAAAAAATTGCTTATCCAACTTCTGTTATCGAAGACACTGAGGAAATGGAAGTGGTTGTTTTTCTAAAACAATTTATGGCGGAGAAAAGGTCTTTCAAAATCTTTTGGAGCATCCTCTTTTGATTCTTCAATTTCTTCTCTCTCTACTTCAATTTCTTTTTGAACTCTACCTTCCAACTCTCTTTTGCTTCTATGTTGTACGGCTTTAACTTTCCCTTTATTCTGGTCTTTTGGATTTGATTCAGTATTATCAGGAAGTGTTCCTTGGGATCTATTACTTAATGAACTTCTGATTTGCCCAAGTTGATTCTAAATATTTCTAATTGTAGTTCCTTGACTTTGTAATTGATTACTCATTTGTAACATCACTTCTTCTATAGACAACTTCTTATCCTTAAATTGTGTATTATTGTTGATTTGTGGAGGATAAGTAGTTCTATAATTATTACTCCCTTGGTTATTCGAGTTTCCCAATGGGTTTCCTTTGTTTTTCCCCATTACTGATTACTACCACCCAAATTGTTATTCCAGTTAAAGTTAGGATGGTTCTTCCAAACTGGGTTATAATAATTGGAGTATGGGTTATTTTGTTTATTATTTATGGCATTCAATGTTTCTAATCATGCTTTAAAATCTACCATTTGGCCTAATGAATTCTCTTCAATCATGGTAATTGGTTGAAAATCTTTCACTCCAAATTGGTCTAACTTCCTTGAAATTGCAGCAACTTGATTTGCTAAAATAGTAAATGCATTAATTTCATAAATATTGGCTACTTTCTTTAGATTCATTCTCTCGGAAAGCCATTGAAAATTATTGGTAGACATCTCTTCAATTAAAGCATAAGCGTCATGAAATGGTTTTGACATCAATGAACCACCAGCAACGACATCGATAATAGATCTAAGTGAACCAAGCAATTCATTATAAAAGGTTTGAATTATTAACCAATCTGGTATAGCATGGTGTGGAAACTTTCTTAAGAGTTTTTTAAATCGTTCCCACACTTCATAAATAGATTCCCCTTCAAACTCATTAAGAGATGTAATATCATTTCTACGCTTCGCAGTTTTTGATGGTGAAAAATATTTAGCAAGCAATTTTTGTGCTAAATCACCCAAAATTTTGATAGATCTGGGCGCTAACGAATTTAACCACATCTTAGCTTTATCCCTCAGTGAGAAATGAAATAACCTAAGTCTTATGGCATCATTTGAAACACCATCGTATTTAAATGTAGCACATAATTCTAGAAAATTGGTAAGATGTAAATTTGGATCTTTAATTAATGCCCCCCAAACTGATTATTTTATACCATTTGGATAATAGCAGGTTTAAGCTCAAATGAATTAGCCACTCAAACTTATTATTCGATACCATTTAGAGAATAGCAGGTTTAAGTTCAAATGAACCAGCCAATACAAAAGGTTTTTGAATACTATAATGAAGTTCATCTAGTTGAATTTCAGCATTTTGATTATTTTGGTTTGCCATTTCTGTAAGATTTTTTGGATTTTTCAAGATTTTTACTTTTTTGGTTTTTCTGATTTTTCTAATTGTTCTTTCTAATTCAAAATCGTAGGGCACTAGTCCTTCAGAACCTGAACTATAGATACACTAAAATAAAATAAAATAAAACATACAAAATAAGATACAATATTTAAAATTTAAATATGACTTTCTAAAAATAGAAATTTACTTAGTTTTCTTCCCCGGCAGCGGCACCAAATACGTGATCCTGACTTAATGCTTATGCACAGTATAACAATAGTTCTGATGGTATTTTTCACTTAAATTTCCTTATTTTGCAACAAAACAAAAAATTTGATTCTAAAGAAAAATAAAAATTTAACTTTTTAATTTATATATATTTATATTGGGATACTACACAAGTATNCTAGTCTGCCATTCTATAATTTTTTTAGATTTTTCAAGATTTTTAATTTTTTGGTTTTTCAGATTTTTCTAATAGTTCTCTCTCATTCAAAATCATAGGGCACTAGTCCTTCAGAACCTAAACTACGCATACGCTGACATATAATAAAATAAAAATAAACACACTCAAATAAGATACAATAGCTTTTAATGTTTAAATAAAACTTTCTAAAAATAGAAATTTACTTTTAAAATCAATTTCTCTCCAACAATGATGCCAAAAACTTGATCCCACTTACTGCTTATATGCAATAGTATAACAATAATTTTGATTATATTGTTTTACTTATATTTTCTTATTTTGCAACAAAACCAAAAACTTGTTCCCGAAAAAAATAAGAATTTAACTTTTAGTTTATATATATTTTGATACTACGCAAGTATGTGTATCGTTATCAAGTAATATAAGACTTTTTGATTAAGATCTTAATATCAAACCCATAGAGAGAATACATAATATGCACTATTGAACATAAAACTTTCTATTTTTAAAAAGATAATTATTTAAACTCAAGATGATTCTTGCAGTAATGAAAATTTAAATATTTTTGGTAGTTTTAATATTTTGATAGAACAATAACAATTTAAAAAGATAACTAGAGTATTTTCAGAAGAAAAACACTAAAGATGAAAAATATCTTTCTTCTTATCCATAATCAGTAATAAGTAATAGGAATTCTATTGTGGAAGTATGCAAATTGTGTTGTGCCAAATAGGAGCAATAATATTCTTTACCCTTACTAGAGATGCTATAAAGAACATTGGTTAAATTAAAGTTTGAATAGTTCTGAAGACCGGCTAGGCATGGAAAATACTAGCTCTCACTCTAGAGTTCCCTCGATTCCCTACCTAAAACAATAAACTGAGTTGGGGGCTTTAACCTGTCACTTTAAAGCCCTCTAACTCTGTACCCTTCAATAAAAATTTTCCTATTTGTTTGTACTCAATCATATGAACTACATTTTCATTCATACAACCTCATGTGATTCTTTCCAATTGTTGACTGAGACAATACCGACCCGATTCTTACATGTTCTCACAACAAATTTTAACATCTGGATTGGCCAAGTCAAGAAGTAAATGAAGTGCATGGATTTAAATCATTACAACTTCTTCCAACATTAAAGATCAATACTCTCCACAACTTCCAACCAACACTTAATTACTTATCATTTTAAGATGAAAGATAAAAAAAATTACTCAGAATCCATGGAGAAACAAAACCACACTTTAGTTTAAAAGTAGAATTCATTGTTAAACAAATAACAAGTTTCAATTAAAGCCAAAAGTAGTCTAAATCAAAAGATAAAAACTTATCTCAAGTCCTTCATCTCACTCTTGAATTTCCTTTGAATATCTTCTCTTTTACAACACTCTCAATATAAAAACTAAAATAAAAAGTATAAAATAAATATGTGGTATCTGAAAATCTCTCTGAACTAACTTCCCAATTTAAGAACTTTCAAAACTTGCTCTTTTCAAGAACACTTTTAAAAACTCAATCTTCATTCTTTTATAAATCTCCAAAAGGTGCCTTGGTATCTCTTCAAAATATGTCTTGATTCGATGTATTTCTCAAGAGATGCCTCCTTTCACAATAATTTTCATCCATGGTGGTTGTAACCACCCATTAAGCCAATGGGTGCCTAAAAAACCTCTTCAAAATAAAATAAAAAAAACCAAATTTACACATCCAATAATTGTCACTAACGCGTAAGCGCCGGGCCTCTATTGCTTAGGAACGACCTTCTCTGTTTAACCGACGCTTAAGCGCCGGATCTGGCCCTTAGGCGCCAAAACACTCTTGCCGAATTTTCTCCTATTTGCTCCAAATTTGTTCCTTTCTCACTCCTTTAAGCATTTTTTACCTTTTTATTTGTACCTAAAAGAAAAACACATAAATACCTTCCATTAAAGCACAATATCTCAAAAATAGGTATAAAAATGCGTCTAAAAACACTATATATTTCAGGTGTATCAAGAGCCCATGATTCATATGGATGGAAATTATATAGGGAATAGAAATGAAGCATTAGATGTTATTTTGGATCATTCATCACACGCTTCAACACCATTGATGCCACCAACAGTTGAAAGTTTAATGACTTTGGAGAAGGAAATAAAGAAAATAGAAAGAGAACTTCAGAGTATTACGAATGCAATAGGAAATCTTAACTACCTTTGTGATCACCTATATTGAGGAATGAAGGAGAACTTTGATCATACAGGAATAATTGAAGCAGGATTGGTACAGATGTTCAATAAAAATGGATGGATCGATGAAAATTTGACTGATCAATTCCCGTACCGACCCTTCTACAATTTGTATGTCCATTACCGGTCTATGGGAGATATTAGAGGAGGAGAAAGTAGTGAAGAAATGGCAAATTAATTGAAGAAGTTAGACCCTCTACTATTTTAAAACACTTATGTTTTAAAGTAATTATGTAGATTTGATTTACTTTACTTTGCTTTAAAACTTTGATTATGTGTATAGTTTTGTGTGAGCGTTATAGTGTTATGGCTTGATTTTGATACTGAATTACAATTTAGTTTGCTTTGAAGATGTGGAAATGTGAATAGAAAAATGTATTTGTAAAAAGTGTATTTTCATATATAAAAGTTATTTTGGTGCTGTTTGTGAAAATGTTTGTTTGTGAATTATTTTTAGATGAAAATTAATGTTAAAAAAGACTGACTAAACTTTGGAGTAAATTGAGAGAAAGTTGAAAATTGAAAAAAAATCAAAATTTGGATTTTTTGACCACTGGCGCCGACAGTGCCCTCGACCCGAACCAACCCAAACACCTTTAAAATTTGTGATTTGCATAGTGAAACACCATTTTTACCCCTTGAGTCACTTTCAACCTCCAGTTTTTGCACCTAGGGCATGCTATTGCTCGGATTTGAGGTGATTTTAAGGCAAATAAAGTTTGGATTTTATCTTCTTTAGGTAAGAGCTACACTTTGAACTTAAAATTTTTTATTTTCATCAAGGATTTATCTTACATTATCGAGATCCAAAATTTTGAGATTTTTTCAGAAGATTTGAGAAAATCCTTTGGTGAAGAACTCTTATTTAGTAGATTTTAGTTTAAAACTTTTCACATTGTGATTTTTGGATTTTTTGGGAATTTATTTAGATTTTATCAACTTTTTGTAGATTTACCATGACACCTAGAATGAGCAAAGGAAAGAGAAAGGTAGATTTTGATGATCAAAAGTTTGTCAATTACAAGGCAAACATTTGCTTCAATAGTCTACGTACAACTAAAAAGTGATTCCAGATCGATGATTTAAAAATTCGGGAGGAGAAGTCAAGAGATTAATCAATGCTAGGTAGTGGGAGAATTTCTACTACTTTACTGCCAAGGCATTTATTGGTGTAGTGATGGAGTTCTACGCCAATTTTAAGGAGACTTCTGAAGACTTTGTGTTTGTTTGTGAGAAAATGGTGGAGTTTACTCCAAGGAAGATTAATGAATTTTATCAGTTGGAAGATGTATATAGCTGCTAGTACAAATCATTTTCTACTACGAATGAGACCTTGGATGAGGTTATTTCTTTTCTTACTGATGGAAGAGGAACCTGGAAGGTGAAGAATGGATTTAAGGTAAACTTTCCTCTTTTTATGTTAAATGTAGTTTCTAAGGCATGACACTATTTTATTTCTGGAAGAATCATTCCAACAAATCATTATAGTGAGGTTATAAGGGATAGAGCCATCTTGAACTTCTGTATCCTACAGATGAAAAGGATAGATGTAGGCTCTATTATTTATATGAACACTAGATCTATTGCTTTTGGAGAGACTTCTGAATGTTTACCTTTATGAACACTAGATCTATTGCTTCATGATGGATGGAGATCAAGAAGTAGGACCATGGATATTCCTTCTACTTCAGGTACTTCTAACACCCCTACTATATAAGAACTTATGGAACAAATGATGATCTAACAAGGAGATATTTTGGGAATGGAGGGCAGAAATGCTCACTTTGATGATTTGATAAGACAAAAGTTTGAATATGATGCTGCTTATGATGATGCAATGATCAAATTCATGAAGGGTGATCACTTAGTTCAGTTTCCTACTCACCCTGTTTTTACTCCATATCAACAGTAGAATTTAGTATAAGAGAATAAGACTATATCTAACTATTTAAAGTAAAGAAAACTATATTTTTAAGTATTAAGAATCTTAGAAATTCATTTGAGAAGAAAAGATTGGGACTCAATGATGTAAAAGCTATGAAATATTTATAAGGTAAAGGAATGCTTTGAGTTTCAAATTTAGGGAAAGAAAGGTGATGTTCAAAATCATTAAAGGCTATCCAAATATAGGAATCCTCACTTGAAAAAGGAAAAAGAAAGGGTTGACAACAATCCCTGAAAAGAAAAGAAAAATATATAGGATTGAAAGCAATCCAAATGAAAAAAGAGAATATATATATATATATATATATAAGTGAGGAGAAGCTTGAGGAGATGCCTAATCAAAATTGGCTTCACTGGACCTACCTAAAGGGGAAAACCTAAATACATTCCTGAACTTTTATTTATGGATTAGCATCTTTACTTGTAGTGTTCTCATGAAGTTCCTATCATTTAAATATTCTAAGTGACTTGATATTACAACATATAGTCATTCTTGAAATGAAAAGAAAACTAGAACTCTTAAACTTGATGGCTAGATAATCTTGTACCTACAAAGTTAATTTAATTATTGGAATTTTTTCTCAAAATCTTACTATGGTATTTACTTAAATCAAACTTATAGTATTTTTGAAATAAAAATTTACTACAATAGATCATAACTTTTATATAGTACTAAAATTACTTGAGGACAAGTAATAGTTAGTTCGGGGGATTTTGACCAAAGGAAAATATGTTGAGATTTTCATACCTATTTTACATTGATTTTGATGTTAATGCACTCTTAAAAAAGGTATTTTTGATGTTTTATTGCAGGAATGATGAATTAGGGTCATTGGAGCAAAAAGATAGAAAGGTATTTTTGATGTTTTGTTGCAGGAATGATGAATTAGGGTCAATAGAGCAAAAATATGCAAAAAAAAATATGTTGAGATTTTCATACCTATTTTACACTATTTTTTATGATATTGCACTTTAAAGATGATATTTTTGATGTTTTGTTGCAGGTATGTTGAATTATGGTCATTGGAGCAAAAAAATGCAAAAGGAGCGAATTTGGAGCTAAAAGGACAAAAATATGAAGATTTGAACTAGGGCACCGACGACGAGATTTTCCCGAGAGTCCAGATCAAATATTTAGAAGGCCCGCTGATGACGCCCTCGAGGTCGCTGACGGTGAGATCAACGGTTATCTTAACAGGTGCAATGAATGTGGATGCTTTTTGAAGGGATGCTTAAGCAACTCTTGGAAAAACTCTTCTATAACTTCAAAAGAATATATTGGCCAATAATAGGAGAGATAGAGGGGGGGAGGAAGATTGAAGAGTGTGTGTAGTGTGTAGAGAGTTTAATTTAACATTATATTGTGAGGAATTCTTCGAGATATTGTAAGAGTGGAGGGAAAGTGAGAGATTTCTTCCTCCTTGCCGCTTCGAAGAAGAATTCTGTGTGCTGTAAAGAAAGGAAGAGATCAAAGGAACTTCAAGGAGTTTGCTTGAGGAGGAATTAAAGATAAGTTTTATTTACTTATTGTAGTTTGTATGACTTTGCTTTTATATATAAATTCTGAGTTTTGTCGTATCTTCCCATGAGTTCTGAGTAGTTTTCTCTGTCTTTCTCCTTATCTTGAGATTTGTGAAATCTGATTTGAATTGGTTGAGCCTTGAAAATGTTAAAGAAGTTGTGATGATCTTTTTAATTCAATCTTAATTTACTTTCAATCCGACCAATTGATTTGTTAAAATATTTTGAGTTTTACAACTAAAGTGAAGATTACATCCAAAATTTAGGGAGGTCAAAGCCCTTGGAAGTTAGGTGCAAATAAATAGGGAAATAAAATTATCAGGCGTAGAATTTGAGATTTTAGAGTGACAAACTAAAATCCTCAATTCGGTCCTATCGTTTGGGTGCTGAAGTGTAGATGTTAGCCCTCAGGTGAGTGACAGAATAAAATCCTCAATTCGGTCCTATCGTTTGGGTGCTGAAGTGTAGATGTTAGCCCTCAGGCGAAGGAACGTGGGAGCTCCGAAGTGAGAGTTGGTATCCTCCCAGCCTAGCCGCAGATTCAGTAACCAAGCATAAGATTAATCAATATTCTTTATGCCTGGACCAAAGGGTAAAGAATAGGTATGCTCCTATTTGACATAATCCAATTTGAACTGATTCACCTTATCCATTCACTTTAATTTCTTGACAAGGAGAATGATGCTTTCTTATATATCGAGTTTCACATTAGAAACTTTATTAGTAGAATTAGTTATTTAAGAGTTATTAAAATTACATATTTATTAAATTGCCGAACCTTCATTGGTATAATTAGTTATTTAAGAGTTATTAAAATTACATATTTATTTCAATTGCCTTCTTCATTAGTATCATTAGTTATTTAATAGTTATTAAAATTACATAATTATTTCAATTGCCTAATAGATGACAGATAAGCAATTTGAATTATATTGTTGTGATTAAGTGTTGATTTTCTAAAATCTTAGTTCATAGATAAGCAATTTGAATTATATTGTTGTGATTAAGTATTGCTTTTCTAAAATCTTAGTTTGTAGTCATAAGCAAATTGAATTCCATTGTTGCGATTAAGTATTGCTTTTTCTAAAATCTTAGTTTGTAGTTCTACAAGCAATTTGAACTATATTGTTATGATTAAGTATTGATTTTCTAAAATCTTAGTTCGTAGCCTCTAATATTACTCCCTGTGGGATGTTATCTAGGACTCCATTAAAGCCCTGTATTACTTGAGTGATACGTATACTTGCGTTGATAAGTGTGACTTTTTNGTCAAGTAATATATGACTTTTTTATTAAGTCTTGAATATCAAACCTACAAGGAAGATTATGTAATATGCACTTTTTAGAATGTTTTTCTTTTTTAAAAAAAGATAATTACTTAAACTAAAAATGATTTTTGCAAGAATTTAAAATTCAAATATTTTTGGTATTTTTGATATTTTAACGAAACAGTAACAACTTAAAAAGATTACTAAAGTTTTTGTAGAAGAAAAGTACTTAATATGAAAATATCTTTCTTCTTATCATGAATTAGTAATAAGTATAGGGATTCTGTTGTGGAAATATGCAAATTGTGTTGTGCTAAATAGGAGCAATAATATTTTTTACCCTTGCTAGAGATTCTATAAAGATCATTGACTAATTTAAATTTTTAATAGTTCTGAAGACTAGCTGCTCAGGGAAGATACTAGCTCTTACTCTAGAGTTCCCTCAATTCCCTCCACCTGGCAGGTAACATTCTCGTATCGGAACCTAAAAAAATAAACCAAGTTAGGGACTTTAACCTGTCACTTTAAAGTCCTCTAACTCTACACCCATTAATGAATATTTCTCTATTTAGCACTCAATCATATGAACTACATTCTCATTCATACAATCTCGTGTGATTCTTTCCAATTGTTGACTGAGACAATACCAGCCACTAAATCATATGAATTACATTCTCATTCATACAACCTCATGTGATTCTTTCTAATTGTTTACTTTCAATCATACGAAATACATTCTCATTCATACAAACTCATGTGAATCCTTCTAATTGTTGACTGAGACAATACCATCACGGTTCTTACATGTTCTCCGAACAAATTTTAACATATGGATTGGCAAAATCAATAAAGAAATGAAGTGCATGGATTTAAATCATCACAACTTCTTCCAACATTAAAGATAAATATTCTCCACAACTTCCATCCAAAACTTTACTACTTATCATTTTAAGAAGAAAGATAAAGAAAACTACTCAGAATCCATGGAAAAAACAAAACCATACTGTAATTTAAAAGAATAAATCATTGTTAAACCAACAACAAGTCTCGATAAAAACCAAAAGTAGTTTAAGACAGAAAGATAAAAATTAACCTCAAGTCCTCCACCAAACTCTTGAATTATTTTTGAATGTCTTCTCTTTTACAATCACTCAAAATAAAATAATAAAAAGGATAAAGTAAATAAAAAGTGGTTCCTGAAAATCTTTCCGAACTAAGTCACAAGAGAAGAACTTTCAAAACTTGCCAATATTTTCAGGACTCTTCTCTAAGAACTCTTTTCTTTCCTTTATATTTTTCCAAGAGGTTCCTTGGGATCTCTTCAAAATGTGTCTTGATTCAATGTATTTTCCCAAGAGACACATCCATTCATGATAATTTTCGTCCATGGTGGTTACAACCACCTGTTAAGCCAATGGGTGCCTCAAAAACCTCTTTGAAATTTCTGAAAACTAATTTTACTCCTCTAGTAACTTCCACAGATGCTTAAGCACGAAGTCTTGACATTTAGGTGTGGCCTTCTCAGTTTAACTGGTGCTTAAGCTCCGTATCTGGCGCTTAGGCACCAAAACTCTTTTGCATAATATTTCACCTTTTTGCTCCAAATTTGATCCTTTTTCACTCCTTTAAGAATTTTTTTTTACTTGTATCTACAAGAAAAACACAATAATACTTTCATTAAAGTGCAATATCTCAAAAATAGGTTTAAAAATGTGTCTAAAAACACTATGTATTTTAGGTGTATCACCCCTCAGTGATGAATTATCTTGGGTGCTCAACCTTAATAGTGAGGGTAGTAGCCCTACCTTTTCTGTCGACTGACAAAATCCATTAGAGGCCCCTCATAATCCAAGTTGACTTGACTAAATTCCATGCCAAAGTATATAGTGTCGTCCTGCGATGCCGCTTCCTCATTGAGTGCGAGGTTCCAACCATCTTTAAAGGCATAGATCAGCCTCTGCCTAACATTTCTCTGCAGATGTCAGGAAAAATGTCAGTGAGTTGAAACTTAGCATGAACAAGAACCAAACAAAATGTTTATTAAAGGTAATTTTAGTTGATTTAGGTGAGAAAATAGTTCATTTATGTGTGCATTTTATTTAATTTAGTATAATATCAAATTTAAAGGTAGAAAAGAAAAAATTGAAGTGTGTAATTATCAAAAGTTTTCATTATGTTAAGGTTAATCTTATTACAAAATTTTTAGACCCAGTCACAGACAATTGGCCAAATAGATAACCCCAGAATAATCAGAGTTTCAAAATTTCAAATTAAGCGATATTAAGCAATGTTAGGTTGCGTAGTATGTCTTCAGATATCATCCGTTGATCGACAGCATGGGCCTTTCGCCTCAGAAATCCAGTAACTGCTAGGCTCCTCTTGTGTAGACTTTTTCTATGACAAATTGTCTCTCCCATGTTGGCTCAAAATTTTCACCTATCTTGCAGCATGCAAGAATAGGCCTTTTGAGCACGAGTATGAGCTCACCAATTTTTAATGTCCTTGGGCGGACCAATTTGTCATGAGTTTGTACCATCTTTGCTTGGTAGAGTTTCAAATGTTATTGCACTTTTAGTCATTTTTTCCTTAAGACTCTCTAGTGCTTCAATTCTTTTGCACTTTTTTATTTTGAAAGTTGGTTGGCGACAGCGACTCTGAGGGACACCGTCTGGATTTCTAACTTTACTATGGCCTCGGGATCCATACATGAGCATGTAGGTTGTATACTGAGTGGGAGTCCTGAACGTCGTCTGGTAAGCCCACAAGGCTTCTAATAACTTTTTGTGCCAATCTCTTTCATTTTCATCCAGTGTTTTCCTTAAAATCTAAACCAATGTCTTGTTGAAGGCTTAGACCAATCAATTTGCTATGGGATAGTAAATTGTAGAGTATCTGCAATTTATCTCATGTTGTTTAACCAAATTATAGATTTTGGTTCTTTTAAAGGCTATCCCATTTTCAAAAATGATTCTTCACGGTACTCCAAAATAGTAAACGATTTGGCTTTTGAAGAATTGAAGGATGTGCTGTGTTGTAACCTTTCGTAGTGGCACTGCCTTTGCCCATTTAAAGATATAATCTGTAACAACATGTATGAACCTGTGTCTTTTGAAAGATGAAGGATCTATCAGGCCTATTATGTCCATAGCATAACACTCGAATGACCACAAGGCGACGGTTGGGTGTAGCACATTCGGAGGTTTGTGTAAAACCACCCCTTGCACTTGGCACTCGTGACATCTTTTGGATGTATCCATGCAATTAGACATCACTACTGGCCAAAAATTTCCTAGTCTTTTGATCTTCATTTTGGCACTGACTAGTGAGCACCACACAATCTAGCATGTACTTCTTTAACAATATTTTGTCCTACTGTTTTGGTTAAACATTGTAGCCACATCTGGTTAAACGATCTCCTGTAGAGCACATCACCTACTAGAGGGTATGCCATAGCCCTTTTTATATGAGATGTGCTTCAAACTTGTCCTCCAGTAGCATTCCAGTATGCAAATATTCTATTAATGACTTTTATCAATTTTCATTGATATTGGCAATCGTAATTATTGTTTTTTCTTCTTTCCCAAGATTGTGTAGAGTTTTAAGGTCGATTCAAGATAAAACCTGTCTCCCATGTACTGTGACATCAATGGAATCCTCCAGCGGACATGCTAATTCTTTTGTAATTTTTACAAAAGCGTCAGCATGGGCATTATCTCCCCTAGGAATCTGGTAGAAAGTTACACTAGGGATATGTTCTAGCAGCTTCATCGTGTACTGATGGTATTCTGCTAATCTTGGTTTCAAAATCTTGTATTATCCAACAACTTTCTGTATGAAGAGTTGTGAGTTGCCATAGATGGCAATGTCTGTTATATCCATCAAAATTTTCAACTCTAATTTGTTGATTAAGGTTTCCTATTATGCTTTGTTGTTGGAACATGGCTCTGTCAAGTGGTATGAGAACCTCAGGATACCCTTATCTGGAATGATAAAGATTAAACCAATACCTGCTTTGCTTGGTATAACTGTGCCTAATTCTTTTCCTTTTTTGCTGACAAAGCTCCATCAAAGTACATTTCCCAGCGTTGTGCACTGGAGAATATCATTTGTAGTACCTGCTCATCTGATAGTTCATCATTCAGAGGGGGCTCAGTTGGAAGTGGGTGTGCAACGAGAAAGTCTGCCAAAATTTGTCCCTTGATAGCACAGATGAGAAAAAAAGTTATATCAAATTGCAATAAGATCATCAACCATCTTACTAGACGTCCGGAGAGTGTCGGTCAGGTCATCAAATATTACAACGAATTGACTTTTAAAATTCAGGTAATATTATGAGAAAGCATGTAATGTTTGTGCTTTTAGGTAGTGAAAATCAATGTTAGACAATGCTTCTCAATGGGTGTGTACGTTATCTCCATCGGTATTAGGCGATGACTCAAGTAGTAATGTGCATTTTTTTACCCTCGTCATTGACTTGGGCTAAGAAGGGTCCAAGAGAGTCGCCTAAGGCCGCGGTATAAAATATCAACAGTCTCCCCAGGATAGGGGCTACCAAGATAGGAGGTGTCATTAAATATTGCTTAATGCCCTCAAAAGTCCACTGACATTTCTCTTCCCAAATGAATTCAACATCCTTTTTAATTAATGCATCTGAGATATGCCAACTTTCCTTGGAAGGAACATAGTTATTTCAAAGTTGTAGGAGGAGACATTTCCATGATAGCTTTAACCTTATCTGAGTCGATCTCGATCACCCAATGATGGACAACAAATCCTAGAAACTTCCCGGGGGTAACGCTAAAAGCATACTTCAAGGGATTCATCTTAAGGTCATATCTTCATAAATGTTCGAACATGATCCTCAAATCGTACAAATGGTCTATTTTTTGTTTACTATTGATGAACAAATCATCCACGTAACAATCTACTGGTTGTGAATGAGGCCGTAAAAAATCTTCATCATTGCACATCAATGTATTGCTACAGCGTTCTTTAGGTCAAATGAAATTACCGTGTAGCAAAAAATTCCGATCGGTATTTTGAAGGCTGTAAGTGCTGCATCTTCTGGAGCCATCTTGATTTGGTTGTATCCCAATGATCCAATCATGAATGAGAAAATTTCATCTGTTGAAGCGATATCAACCATCATTTCTGGTATCAGTAATGGGAATTCATCTTTTGAACACTCTTTGTTTAAATCTTTGAAGTCGACACAAACATGAATTTGTCCATTTTTCTTCTTGACTAGAACAATGTTGGCCAACCACGTGGGGCATTGCTCTTATTTTACAAATTTAGCGACTAATTTCTTCACCTCAATGATGGCTTGTTGCTCTATTTCGAGGCGCATTCTTCTTGGAGTTTATTTTATTAGGGTTATATTCTTGTCCACCTTGAGTTTATGAACTACGACCTTCACTAACAGTCTTGACATTTCATCATAGCTCCATGTGAAGCAATCTTTGAATTCTGTTAACAGTCTAATTGCAGATATTCTTCATCATTGAGTAGAGAACTTTTAAATGTAGGCCATGGTTGCTTTTCAGTCCAAATGTTAATTTCCTTCAATTTAACAACAATGGATTTAATTTCCTCCTCAAAATCTTGCAGAGCATATTCTATTAGTTGGTCAGTAGAGTCACCCTCTATATTGAGCCAATCCTCTTCCAATTCGGTGGTAACAACCATGCAAAATTCTGAATCAGCAACTGGTCTGACTATACCAAATCCAAGACCCTCTTTTGAGTTCGGAGTTCAACTTTCAACATTCCATAATATTTTTAAAAGTTGTAATTTATCTTTTGGCATTTGTTTTGGAAACTATCCCTATTGAATAATTTGGTCCAAGGGGGACATGGACATATTACTAATTGTATGGAGATGATATTTCTTGATTTGTACGGAGAGAAAAGCTTGTCCCCAGCAAAGTCAACAGAAGCTGTCGGCGTTATTTCGGGTTGGTTTGTGGGGTTGCCCGTAAGAAGCTGTAGGAAATAAAATCCCTTCGCCCTCTTCGGAAGGACGTTGAAGTATGAAATCAAACTGACGCCATATTTTTCATAGTTTAAAATGAAAGAGCACTGTACCTCGAATCCTGTTTCTATCCCGAAGGATAAACACAAGACTTGAGGATGAGGCTCGATCAAAATAAACTAAGAAAAGTATGACGTCCGTTTGGTCTGCGAAACCTTTGTATTTGCCGACAAGTTCCCCTATTTAATATAAAGAATTAAATAGGGTTTATATTAAGCTGGGTTCGGACATGCCTCCTATAAGGGCAAGCCCTTATAGTTAATTTCATCTTAAATGACCAAAGTCACTTAAGAAGACTCTCGACAAAAATCAAGAAATATCATCTTCAAGGAATTGCAAAGGGTAGGACTCTTCAAAGAAATCAAATGTAGAGGTGTGAAACGGGGATTAGTTCAAATTTGAAACATTTTATTGTAGAATCTAAAGGAAGGAAGAACTAGGGGATGTCATGGCTCCAGAGGAGAACCTCGGTGACATCCCAAGCTATCCTAATGTTTGGCTTCTGTTTTGAGGAGAAATATTTAGGTGTTTCATCCTGTTAATTTTATTATTTTAAGGCTTACATTTTTGTGAAATGATAACACAAATAGCCTGAAAGATTTGAGGATTTAGGTCAGGACAAACGACAACCTCAGAATTTTAAGACGAGTTAGGGATATATTGTATAGTAGGGCTATGCAAAGGCCTAAAGATAAGGTGAGGATTTACGTTGCATAAGAAAACAACCTCAAAGTCCTATGGCTTTGTTGCTTAAGTTTAAGGAAGGAAGATTGGTTTAGCTGACCTCGAGGTCCTATGGCTTTGTTGTTTAAGTCTAAGGAAGAAAGATTGGTTTAGCTGGGGAAGATAGGGTTCGGCTATGCAAAGGCCTAAAGATAAGGTGAGGATTTACGTTGCATAAGCAAGCAACCTCAAAGTTGGCTTTGTTGTTTATGTCTAGGGAAGGAAGATTGGTTTAGCTGAGGAAGATAACTTTTTTCTGTTGAAGATGGTCGTGTTGCCCACCATGCTAGCTCCAAGCTCCTGCTGCAACTAGTTTGAATTATCTATTGTGTCAAGTTATAATATCAAATTAGGTGGCCCTATGGTTGAAGTTCTTTAAATTTTATGAGGGCATATTAAATTTGATTAGAGCGACACCGGTTAGGATCCTACGGTTCCCTCATTCCGGCATCATTATTTTGTATTGGATTCACTTAGTCCAAATGAATTTATCAAAGCCAACTTAATGAGTTCCATAATTTCATTTAAACCATGGGAAGCCTCGTTAGCAACCGTAGGTTACCTCCTCNAGTCTAAGGAAGGAAGATTGGTTTAGCTGAGAAAGACTGTTTTTGCTGTTGAAGATGGTCGTGTTGCCCACCATGCTAGCTCCAAGCTCCTGCCGCGACGAGTTTGAATTATCTATTGTGTCAAGTTATAATATCAAATCAGGTAGACCTATGGTTGAAGTTCTTTAAATTTTATGAGGGAATATTAAAGTTGATTGGAGCGACACCGGTTAGGATCCTACGGTTCCCTCATTCCGGCATCTCTATTTTCTATTGGATTCACTTAGTCCAAATGAATTTATCAAACCCAACTTAATGAGTTCCATAATTTCATTTAAACCGTGGGAAGCCTCGTTAGCAACCGTAGGTTACCTCCTCCGAGGGATTCCCGATCATCCGATAGAGACATCCTAATTAAGTTAAAGTTTTGGTTTTGTATGATGTTTGTGATTAAATTTTGAGTTGTTTTTATATTTTGAATGTTGTGGCGGTGAATTTTATCTTTGTTGATTTAGTTTTAGTTTTGGGTATGTGGCTATCCTGATGGTTTTAGTTTTCATGCAGGGTGAGATCNATGAAAGTATAAGAAAAACAATGTTGAAAAACTGTAAAAGTGTACCTGGCAAGTCTTCTCGTTCCACCACCTGAAACTTAAAATGCATGTTAAGACNCGTATGCAAATTTGCAGGTATAAAAGTACAGTATGAACGTACAAGGAAAAGAAATGCTGAAAAACTCTAAAAGTGTACCAGGCGAGTCTTCTCGTTCCACCATCTGAAACTTAAAATGCATGTTAAGACAGTTTATGAAAAGCAGGAAAGGTAAAATTTTCCTAACCCTATGTCATATTATGGTGAGTCCTTAAAAGTTTAATTAAGGATGATTTCATTAAGCGAAGAATATTAAGTTTAATAGGCCTCTAAGGGATCCAACAAGTTAAGAAGGGGAAACAGGTTCTTTTCTCTCCCTCACCAACTAGTGAAAAGACTCGAGTCCATTTAAACTTATCATTTTNGTGAGTCTTTAAAATTTTAATTAAGGATGATTTCTTTAAGCAAAGAATATTAAGTTTAATGGGCCTCTGAGGTATCCAACAAGTTAAGAGGGGGAAA
>JXCR01146267.1:152436-164156 GCA_002079205.1 Phalaenopsis hybrid cultivar
CCCAAATCAAAATTGGGCTCAAATCATGGACCAATTGAGCTTGGATTTGGTTTAGTTTGGTCATATAAAAAGTGAATTTGAGTTTAGGATTTAAATTGGGGTCAATTGAGATCAAATTGATGGACATTTGAGTTGGATTTGGGGAAATTTGGATCTTTAAAGAGTAATTTGGGGATTTTGGTTAAAGATGGTCAAATTGGCCAAATTGGGTCATGTGGTAGTTGAAAGAAATGAAATTAGAAGTATTTTGGATTTATTGAGATTTTCTGGGAATTTTTGGAATTTTTGGGATTTGGAGCTATGGAGGGGTATTTTGGTAATTTGGGGGTGTTTTAGGGGTAAAAGGCCAAGATGGGTATTTTGGTATTTTTGAGGTACCAATCATCACCAATAAGCCATGGACCAAAGGAAACCCCATTTTGGGTCCTCTATGTAGTGGTTCTGCCAGACCATAGCCCTAGGGCTAGTAGGTTTAGGGGACCATCTACATGAGTATCCCAAAAGATCAAGGGATCTAGGCTAGAAATTTGAGTTCAGAGTAGTGGGTGATTGTGAGTGCAGATAAGTGTAGTGAGTTTAGTGAGTACCTTAGCTCCAGACCAACACCCAGGGTCAACCCTAAGGTCCAGCAATCCTAAGGGTGACTCATCTTGAGTTTCCCCCACAGTGACCCCACCTACTAAATATTTAGAGGTTGAGAGCAATATGTGGAACTTAAAGTTGAGTAAAGAAGTGGGTAGAATTTCTAATGGTGAGGGTTCCATGTCTAGTTTTCTAGGAATAGTCAACAGGAAAAATAGAATTTCTAATGGTGAGGGTTCCATGTCTAGTTTTCTAGGAATAGTCAATAAGAAAAGTCATCGAATTTCTAGTGGTGAGGGTTCCATGTCTAGTTTTCTAGGAATAGTCAACAGGAAAAGTCCTTTGGCTAGAACCTAGGCTATTAAAGAGGAAAAACTAAACCTCAACCAAAAATGAGGGCATCACTCATTTTGTCAGGAAACTAAACCTCAACCAAAATTGAGGTCAACAATACTAATATTATTTAAGTAAATGGGCAAACTAAACCTCAACCAAAAATGAGGTCAACAATCTTTTCTTTGTAAATCTTAGCACTTTCATAAGATTCATTCCTTATCTCTTCAAGCTCATTTAATTGCAATAATCTTTTCTCACCAACATCTTTCAAATTATAATTGAACTCTGCAATCACCCAATATGCTTTATGCTCAAGTTCAATTGATAAGTGACAAGCTTTCCCAAATATTAGTCTTTATGGGGACATTCTTATAGGAGTTCTATATGCAGTCCTATAAATCCAAAAAGCATAGTCAAATTTGATTGGCCAATCCATTTTTTTTGGATTTACAGATTTTTCCATAATTCTTTTAATTTTTTGATTGGATAATTTAGCCAAACCACTGTATGAGGATGATAAGCAGTAGCAATTCCATGATTTACATGATATTTCTTTAATAACTTCTCCATTATGGCATTTCTATAATGACTTCCCCCATCAATTATGATAACTCTCGGCATCCCAAATCTAAATAATAAGTTCATTTTCAAAAATTTTGCAACACATTGAGCATCACATCAAGGTAAAGCAACAGCTTCTATCCATTTGGATACATAGTCTAATGCTAAAAGTATATATAAATTTTTGAAAGATGCTATAAATGGTCCCATGAAATCTAATCCCCAAACATCAAATATTTCANGTAATTTTATGGTTTTTTTAAAAATGTTTTTTTATTTTTTATTTTGAGCTTTTTTGGTTGTGATTTTAAAATTTTATCTTATCATTTTGATATAAGTTGAATTGGCATATTCTGATAGAATTTCAATTTAATATGCGAGGCTGTGTATCTATAGTCCAGTCAATAGCAGATCTTTGGCCTTATTATTGGAGCACTATTTACGTATGAAGAACGTACGCAGCTCTCTGTGCGTAATCCCCTCCCAATAACTGCTCAATAACATTTGTGAAGACTATTGAGGGGTTATTACAGAGTTATTTCAGCGTTATTTAGAGTCAGTACACTCAGCGGTTACACTCACATTCTGCAGTTATACTTTCATATTTTCTCTGGTGTTTAGGGTATTGACTCCAATTAACACCTGAATAACTCTGCAATTACTTCCCATAACCTTCGCAGAGGTTATTAAGGGGAGGATATTAAGGGGTTATTGGGATGAGATTACGCATGGAGAGCTGTGTGTTAATCATTTACCTTATTATTACCTTATTATTAAGGGATGATTAGATTGAATATAAAATGAGTGCATTTTGTTTGGAATGTAAAAGTCTTAATAATATAAGTATTTAGTTTGAAAATTATGAAATCCAAAGCAAAATTTTACTGAATTTAAAAATCATCATATACTTTATTTATGGTGTATTTCAAAATTGTTCTGCATTATAAAAAAGTGTGCCATTGCCGCAGTCATTCTGATTGCCGCCGCCTGCCATGCACCTATTGGGTTTGACATAATCTGATTTTATTTTATTTTTGTCAAATTAAATAAAAGCAGTTAATTTTGTTGCATTTATTTAACATCTAATCAAACAATTTCAACTCAAATGAATAGCAAATGAGTTGAAATTAAAGTCAACAGCTCTTATGAGGTGACCAAGCACTTCCTTAAATATTGTGTTAGCTCACTGGAAATAAACATATGTTAGTTGCAATAAACATACGTTAGCTCACTTGATTGTNCGGGCTTGACATAATTTGATTTTATTTTATTTTTGTCAAATTAAATAAAAGCAGTTAGTTTTTTTGCATTTATTTTTCATCTAATCAAACAATTTCAACTCAAACGCATAGCAAATGAGTTGAAATTAAAGTCAACAGCTCTTAAGAGGTGAGCAAGAACTTCCCAAATATTGTGTTAGCTCACTGGAAATAAACATATGTTAGTTGCAATAAACATACGTTAGCTCACTTGATTGTTCTTAGAAAATTACACAAAAATCGTGGCATTTTCTTTAAGGTTTTTGGCAAGAAAATTTTTATAGCTTGCTTGATTGTTCATAAATAAAAATTTTAGATTTAAAAACTTAAAAAGTGGATGTTTAATTATAAGGATTTAGAACTCATATACTTAAAAAATATAAAATAAATTAGATGCAGCGTATTTTGAATACTAGGAATTATTTAGTTATGTATAAAGTAAATATTTTACTATTCGAATGGGTATAAAATATAAGATATGGTACCTTTAAATCTTTGCCCTTTCGTTATTGTAATATTAAAATATGAAAATATTAAGAAATTCAAATAATTTTGAGGTTTTGAATCTTACAAAAGTAAAAATGATTAAAAAGATAAAAAAATGCAGATTAATTAATCATTGTCATCACCGTAATCATGTATTAAAAAATTAAATTAATATTAATCAAAATATCAAGAGTTAAATGAGCAATAATTATAAAAGATAAATAAAAATAATAATAACTATTTTATAATCCTAAAATAAATCCAAAGAGGAGTTCATAATGTTTATAAATTATAGTTTGGAATAGTAATTTCATTATGAAGTACTAAAAAAAATTTGTTTACGTAATATGAAAGATTCCAGTGTTATTAATGTAAAAATCAAAGCTTAGATGTTAGATATGTGAAGACCGGAATTGTGTGGTATGCATGTAAATGCCCTCTTTTAAAAATAAACACATTAATCATGTCTCCTTCCACCAAAGGGGTAAAACCTCTTGCCAGGAACTCCAAAGACTTCTTCTGCTGGAAGCAATAGAAAACCCAAAAATTTTATTAAGAAGAAATTTCATATTATTGCAAATATCAATGACTGAATTTAGAGTTTGAAGGAGATATAAATGGATTGATGATGTGTAAAAAATGTGGTGTTGTATGGTGTGTTTAATGTATTATTTGTCATTTTATTATTTATTTTTTGTGGCTATATTTGGTCTGTATGTGTGATATACAGGAAAAAACTTGAGCAGTTGACATAAAATTGGCTAACTTAGCAGGCACGCGTTCCGACGCCTGTGAAGAGCACTTTAGCGACAAATGTTGCTCATTTACATGCAAAATCTAAAGAATATGGCATCCCAGTGCGAACGTCCAAGTGTCTCAACACTCGACACCTCAACGCTTGAAGGTACCAACTTTCAACAATAATACAAAGAAGATGATATCTGAGCACTAGGACCAAGTGCTTCAGTGAGTTAGCCACCACGTTGCGCCAACCAAGTCAACACCCTGGTGCTTGATGCCCTCATTTGTAGAATCATATCATGAAATGTAGCGATTGATCTCAGTACCACTGCACCGCAGACCAGTGCCCCGACGCCACCACACCAGTGCCACCTCGCTTCCTGCCAACTTAGGTTTGTTCTTGTGCTTTGTCTGATAGTTTAATGAGGGGAGATCATAGTGGGGGATTTTCTTCTCAAATGATTTTTTCTCGAGACTTCTACACTACCAAGAAGGAGAACACTTTAGGAGAAAACATTCTCTTCATATTGAGATAAGGGAGAGTCCAATTTATGTTTGACTTATTTTATAGTGAGAATTAAGTGAAATCAAAGAAGACAAGTAATGAGAGAAGAATTGAAGCGAGAGGAGTTCTATCTGGGTTATACTTTTCCTTTACTCGCACACTTTGTATTTTTATCAATGAAATCCTATTTGTTTTCTTTAGGCATGCATAGGAACTAAATTTCGTTTGTCTCTTTGATGTGGTGATTTGAAAATTCACTTCCTTCCATGATAATTCCCTAGACTAATTAAAAGCATGTTGGTGTGTTAACCTATCAAACCTTATTTACCTTTTTATTGACCACTAGACATGTTAAAATCCCTTGTGACCTAGGACTACTGACTGTAAGCTAGAAAAACAAGTAGGTTAACACTCAATTGCTTGGTGGAATAGTAATATTTCCACTAGAATATTGCAATCATGTAGAAAAATATGGATTCCTGAGTGACTTTATAGTTAAGAGGACTTAAACATAATATGAGGCTCCAATATTTCTTATATCTAGGAAAAGAGTAAGGAATATTTGTCCCTAATTATCAACACTAAGTGGGTAAAATCCTTTGGAAGAACATTGAAGATTCAAATGATCCACTTTAAAGAAGCATTTTCCATACACTGAAAAAAAACCCAACCGTTAGTTTTCTTACTTTTGCAAATTAGGCATTAGAAAACTCCTAAAGAACTATGAAATATTTTGAACAAAATGTGAAATTTATAAACCAGTAATTGGACTATTAGAGAAATTAACTTGTTTCTCTTGAGTTCGATTCACAAAAGAATAATCCATGTACTACCTGTGTGATAATGTGTCACTGTAACACTAATCAAATTTTTGCAATATTGTGAGTGACTGATATTATTTTTTTAATTTAAGAAAGTATTTGTTAAGAATTTAATATTTATGTTTGAAATTTATAGTGTTATTTTCATTGTGTATTGTATATTGTGTATTATTTATTATTAGTTAAAGTTATAGAAAATTTAAAAATATTATGATTTTTGTTTGTTGTTTTCTACACTATATTTACCTCATTGTATTCTTGTTACTTTTATTATGTTTATTATTGTGTCAGGTTAATATAGCATTATTAACTAGTCTTAGATTGCATGCATACGATTAAATTTGTTGCACAAGTGGACATCCTACACCATCGACATCAAAAAATGATGCCAACATTTGGCTTTGGTCCTTTAGGAGATGGAGTACACCTTACATGACACCATCACAATGTGACCAGGTTGATTGATTCCAGCACAGTCAAGGTTGGTCCTGTGAATTAATCCCTTAATTTGATAATTCCGAGTTAAAGTAAAAATACTAACAAAAATTCTCTTAGTCCACTTATCGCACATCAACAAGATATTTTGTTTCTTCCTTCGGAGCCTGTCAGTTTTTGTTGGTCTACATGTAGTTTCAATGAAACTGACATTTTGACTGAGTAAAACTAGAGGGTTATGTTTATGTAACAACTCCTTAGAGTCGGTCATTGCTCAACTCTGTGTCAGAACACCGTACTTGAAGTTATAATGGACTAACTCACTAAAGTTGTTTGGGCTAGCTGATGTTTAGGAGTTCCGAGTCTGATAAATTCAACTGTTTAGACTTGTAAATGTAGGATTAGTCAATGGGCACCTTTCCAAATCATATAGTCTATTGACCACTTACATAATACTCTTTCCTTTCTCTAGGTTTGTAAATTGTTAATCAACAAGAGGTTGGTCATACTGTCTATGCTTTGACGGATTAAACCTAGAGTATAATCACTACACTATAGTATAGTCACCTTGCAAATGAACAACATCTTGTTGATTATAAGTATGACCGTACTATGTTGGATCATTAGCTAGACCCATGGATTAATGTGGGCAAGATAGTTAGATATGGTTTGGCCTTGAACATTCTTTTCTACATGTCTAGTAGATGATCTATTAAAATTTGGAACACACCTCATATGGCACCATTACGATAGGATCAGGTTAGTTAATCTAGTCATTGTTGTGGTTTCTAATATCGATTAACACTTTGGGTTAGTAATTTTGAGTTGTGATAAATCCCTTAACTTAGTTTAATTCACTGAACACAGAATGCAGATTGACACCTTGGCCCTATAAATTTGGGATTAGCACCATCACATATCTTAGTTTAACTCACCATCACATATCTTTCTTTTCTCTATCTTGTCAGTTTCCTTGACACATCAACCTCAATGTAGACTGACACCTTGGCCCTATAAATTTGGGATGGGTCCTAGTATAGCTAATGTAAACTATAGGAATTGGCTGGCATTAGTTCTCCATTTATTGGGATTAAGCCTCGACATGGCTCCCGTNTCTATCTTGTCATTTTCCTTGACACATCGACCTCAATGTAGACTGACACCTTGGCCCTATAAATTTGGGATGGGTCCTAGTATAGTTAATGTAAACTATAGGAATTGGCTGGCATTAGTTCTCCATTTATTGGGATTAAGCCTCGACATGGCTCCCGTACTGAGAAACTTTGTTCATTGTCTACTGTATTTCTGCGTACGGTAAAACAATGCCTTGACTAATTTAAGCTAAGTTTAGAAAAACAACCTTTCTTAGATTTTAGTAATTTGACAGCTTAAAAAAAACAACAACACAATTCAAACAAAATCACACAAATTTTCCAACTTCTCAGTTTATTGAACTCTATCCCTACATAGGACTTGATAATTTAATGTCTTGACTCTGTAAACCCAGTAAAGTATGTGCAGNCCTTAAAAAAAACAACACCACAATTCAAACCAAATCACACAAATTTTCCAACTTCTCAGTTTGTTGAACTCTATCCCTACATAGGACTTGATAATTTAATGTCTTGACTCTGTAAACCCAGTAAAGTATGTGCAGTTTTCTAGTACAGTCATTACAAACCATAGAAGAACCCCAAGAAGCCCAAAGCCCGGTGGTCAACTTTGAAGACAATTGGGTCAGAGCTTAAGGTAGGTGTCAGTCACTGAACTATCTACCTTAAGCTGACCACTTGACTTGCCTTCAATTTAGTTTGCCTTATTGTCTATCCTGATCAAGTCACCCTTATGCACCTCTTAGGTTGAGAATAATTCATTGTACCCTCTTTATTAATGTGTCTATGCACTGTACAAATCCACTACACACTGAAAACTTAAACTCNCGCCGTATTGTCTATCCTGATCAAGTCACCCTTGTGCACCTCTTAGGTTGAGAAAAATTCATTGTACCCTCTTTATTAATGTGTCTATGCACTGTACAAATCCACTACACACTGAAAACTTAAACTCNTTTGATGGATCGTCGATTTCCTAGAGCTAGCCTTTAGGTTAGGACTTTCTATGCGTAACCAAATGCCCTCCGTAGAGCCGAGTGTCTCCCATTTGTTGTGAGCCTTAGCACAAGTCCCGATGGGTNCATGATGTAAAGAAAACAAAACAAGTCAAATCAAAATAATAAACAGGCCAGTGCCGCTTGGTCGGCAACATATCCCAGAAAAGAAAAAGGGCGGCCGGACTCCGCATATACATGATCGGTCCTAATTCTATAAATCAATATAAAATGCAAAATTAAGATGCGGGGCACGAGCATATGCTCCTGGTCCCCTCCACGTGGTTCCCATGCTAACGTCTTGGAACCCGTGCCCGTATCTTATTTCTGCTACAGGACTCCCCTAGACTCTAAAAAAATACATCGAGAAAAGAAAAAGACTCAATCCTGCATGAAAACAAATTTCAGCGGGAAAAATCACATGCACATAACGTATCGTGAGCCATGTCTTAAAAGTGGGGGGAGCTAATAGCACCTGCAAACAAAAGAGTCAGAAATCATCACTTGCTCCCTCCCCATAGCGGTACCTGTGTGTGTGTACGAAAATAGGCATGGCTCCCTGCAGAAGAACGCCCTAACATACTAGCACACATCAATCACATCACAAGCATAATGCAAAAGAAAGATACCTGGCTAGGGCAACAAATCCAACAGAGAACAATAACCAAGCATCAAAAAGACTATCTAGCACCCTAAATCCTAGCCTAGCACACAATCTACCGAGAAAGTGCATCGACCTAATATATAAGTGAGGGGTAAGTCTGAGTATAGTATGACTTTGATGGGGTCTTCATACCGGCCCCATCCTAAAGATATGAAGGATCTAAAGGGTGTCACAAAGAGCGGTGACACAAGTTAGATCTATTAGATCTTTAGCGCAGTCATACTCATGTCAATCCCGATGACTTGACTCGCATTGCTCACTGGGATCAACCCAGCAGCATCCGAGCAACACGGGATCACTCTCCTAACGAACCTAGCTCGCTATCCATACAAACATGCAAATGCAAATGCTAATGCAGACAAATAAAAACATTTAAGTAGTGATAAAGAGTATGCCGTGAAGGCAGTGACTCGAAGGAATGGGCATACCGTAGTGGCAGGGGCCCGAGAAGAGGGTATACCGGTAAGGTAGTGACCCGAGGATGGGCATGCCGTAGCGGCNAAAATCATATTTTTAGATTAGCTATCAAAATGAGTTATATTATTCAATTTTGTAATTTTTGATCTATTTATTTCGTCTATCTTTTAGATTGGATGTTAGACCCCATGCTTTCCTTCCTAGTATATGCAAATCTTATTTTCTGATAGTTATCTGAATGAATGATATGCTCCAGTGTTGTCCTTTCTGATATGTTCATTCCATCTATCTCCTTAGTTGGATGTTAGTCCTTACGCTTTCCTTTCTAGTATAGAAAAATCTTTCTCTCTGAAAAGTTATGAGAATAAATAATAAGCTTTAACATTGTCCTTTATAATCTAGGCATTCAGTCTGTCTTCTAGGTTGAATGTTAGTCCACATGCTTTCTTTCCTAGTATAAGCAAATCTTATTATCTGACTAGTTATCATGATGAATGATATGCTCCAGTGATGTCCTTCCTGATGTAGTCTACCGATTGACTTTTTTGAGTAGATGTAACCATCTTCATGTGTCCAAGGAAACTTGAAACCCCCAGCAGATCCTAAATACTACAATTCACAAGACTTCATCTCTAAATCTTTAGCATAGTTAATTCAAACTAAACTTCTTTCAAACTTCGTTGATTGTTTGAGTCAAAACTAATATGTGCAGTCTACTTTGGACATTCCACCACAGATATTGGGGGTTCATTTTTTGACCTCATGTTTTTCCATATATGACTTGCACGGACATCAGTGCTTGGTCCAACAGCAAAACTAGCTAAAATGCAACCTGCCCCATTTTGTAGGTAGGTGTGCTCGCACTAGACCTGGGTGTAACCACACTAGAAAGTTCCTCGGTGTGGTCAAACCTAGGCCAAGTGTGACCACACCTGGAAGTTCCTCAGCATAGTCACGCCAGATCTGTGCGTGATCAAAATGAGGTAAGTTGTCATGACATGGCAGAAATCTGTGGCCTTCGTCCATTAATCAAGCGATGAAGGGTCGCACCGTTTTGTCAATGACATTATGTGGCTCTTCAACCGCTAGATTGATCATAATTTTCAACTCGCAACCTTATTGGATGGCTTTAGAGGGCTCTGCCACCACCATCCCCGCCTTTAAAAGGGGACTCCAACACTACCCAAGGCACGTTCACATTCACACTGCCCATGAATATTGTTCATAAAGGAAGAGGAAGTGCGAGGAAGAAGAAGTTGGAAGATGTCTACGACAAGCCTCCTCCTCCTCCTCTCCAGTAAACTCCTCTCCTTACTTTTAAATTAATAAATTATTTTCTTAAGTCTAGAAATGCTAGGTCAACTCAATAGCCTTGGTTAAGGCTTGGGTTTTGGTTTGACTCAAGTCGACCTGAACTCAACCTAACCCAGACTTATTTTTTAGTCTTAAGAGCTTGGGATGACGATTCCATGGAATCCTGGCCCGACTATCTTTACCAACTTAGGATTTCATCATTTTTTTGATATACCTCCTTTGAGCCCATTCTATTTCTTTAAAACAACATTGATGTCGTTTCATAGACCCCAATTGCAAATAGGTCGCCACCCATACAAGATACGATGATTCACCTTCTATCCTAAGTATGGGTTTGAAAGAATTATGCTAATCCTATTTGAGATGACAAANGACATTGTCGTATGTCCCTTCTTATTCGCTTCCTCTCCTCTTCAAATCATTTATATGGTTCGGGAGGGAGATTTATTCGAATGGGGGGAATTATACAACGATCAACAAGCTGGCGACTCCTTTTAAAAATAAAAAAAGAGAAAAAAATGAACGGAAACAAATCTGGCGACTCCGCTGGGGAGGAGTCTCTCTCTCCATACTTGGAGTTTCGCTTTTTGGGGTTATTAGCCTCGTCCGTACTAGGAGTTTTGCTCATATTATTGTGACCTGGTTCTCTTCCTTCGAGTCACAGTTGAGCCTTGTGTGAGACCTTGGTTTTCAGTCCATGTGTCAGTTGCTAGGGGTAGCAACTCGATGCATTATGTCCCTTTCTCACCCTCGACAGTTTGGTTGTTGCATTATCGCATGCATCGATGTCGTTGTATTTTTTTTTTATTGATTTCATAACCTTTTTTCCTGTTTCTGATCGTTGTCTTTTTTTGCCCCACTACGTGGAAGAGCAGGAAGATGGATATGATCGCTACCGCCGGGGGAACCCTTTTCCTTCTCCCAGAGCGCTTTATGTNCGAGCAATTTTCATAGATTTTTCTTCACTTTTCACCATGAATAGTAAACTTTTGAAATCTTCCAAATGTGCTTAAAATATATGGTGAAAATCCAAACTTTTTGCATAGAAGTAAAGCTCTTACCTTAAGGAACTTGAATCTAGCCAATCTCACTCGATTCCACCAAGAAATCTTCAAATTCCACTTGCCCTAGCCCTTAAAATTGTGATTTTGAGTTGGAGAAGACGATAGGAGGTGTTAAAAATGGTATTTTTGGACTTAAAATTCACATTTAATTTTTTGCGAATCGGTTTTTGTAAACCAGCGCTTAAGCGAGGGTAAGTGTCGGTTAGGCGCCTGCCTCTCAGGTTGGCTCGCGCATAAGCGTGAGATGTGGCGCTTAGTCGCCATTGCATAATATTCAAAATTCGTAAATTTAAGTAAAATGCACTATTAGCCTAAGTAAACCACCCCTAAATGGTTTCAAAGCACTTAAATGACTATTTTTCCTTCCTATAACTCCCTTCTCTCTCAAAATTCTCCATAATAATTAATTCAATTCGAGGCTAAAAATA
>JXCR01146267.1:164789-176100 GCA_002079205.1 Phalaenopsis hybrid cultivar
TCTATTTCTGTTCCTATTCCCCTGAGGTTCCACATGTCCTCTAATTAGGCAGGAAGACCAGGAGGACTAGGAATAGATTGTTGCAAATTTAGCAGCATATTTTGCTTCAGGTTTTTATACCTGTCCCGATTCCAGTTTAGGAGGTGTCTTTAGCCCCAAAATTGTGAGTCGTTTTGCTACTGTCCCCGGTTGTGTGGATTACATCCCCACCGGATGCTTGTTGCGTGCCCTCCTTTAAAAAGGAGGAGTTGTGCATGTGACACTCTTTTCGTTATAGTAGCTCGTGTCGGTGCTACTTTTCATTCGAGGAAAAGATTAGCACCAGATGACGATGCACTACAACGCCGTTTCTTATTTTTTCGGCCTCTCTTTTAGTCCTTCCATGTTTTGAGGATGTCCATCTGCAGATGTTGTACTAAGAGAGCTAGAGTTACCTGTTTATGGCATTGTCCTTTGACAGTGTGGTATGTCCCGCCATGACTCTATTTGGTTCCGGCCCAGGATCATGCTTATATTCCGTTGGCTGAGAATCACTCTTTTAATCCTTTGATGGTGTGGTATGCCACCGTTATGACTCTCTTTGGTTCCGGCCCAGGATCATGCTTATGTCCTGTCGGCTGAGAATCACCCTTTTTGTCCTCTGGCAGTGTGGACCATGTCCATGCCATGACTCCTTTCGGTTCTGGCACGGGATGATGCTTAAATCTCGTTAGCTGAGAATCAGTTTTCTTCTATGTCTGACAATGTGGACTATGTTCTAGCCAGGATTGTGTGAGGATTGTTTCTTCCTCAGAATGCAGGTTATTCTCACATTGTGTTGTTGCTGCTACAATGAGTTCTCTGAATTAGAAGATTGTAGGAGCAACATCCTCTTTAAGAGAAAATATTTTCGCTGGTCTGATGACCGTCCCGACCTCCATTATTCTGGGTTTTCTCTGAGGTCTCACCTGTCCCTATATTGGACAAGGGCGTCCAGAGGAATCGGAACAGATTGCTACTACTAATGTAGCTGACTTAGCCACAGGTCTATTTACCTGTCATGGTTCCAGTTGATGGGAAATTTGACACTCTCTTGGCTGAGAAACATTCTATTATCTTGTCTGGTTGTGTGGATTATACCCCAACAATGATAATTGTGAGGACTCTCCCTCCTTAGGATCTATATTGCTCTAAATCTGCGGTCCATATTGATAACTCCATTACAGATCTTCTTGTCAAGAAGATTATTGGAGCAATTTCTCCTCTACGAGGACTGGGTCCTTTTCTTTAAGAGAAATTCCTTACTTGGATCCTCTAGATGTCCGAGAAAACTTTTTTTATTCATCTTGTCCTATAGGCCTTCGTAGTAAGAGACAGAGGTTTTCATGTCGGTTCGTTACGAGGCCGGGATATTTGCTATCTGTTGTGCAATCCATGAGAACCGCCAAGGTGTTGCATGGGACCCTTGGTGTGGTACTTAGTGTCACTGTACCAGATGTTGTGTCAGGTATTACTATGATCCTGTTGGAGTGACTTTTGCCCACATTTGATGTGTCTACTCTTTCCCTGAGCTATAAGGAAAATGTTGTAGCTTCCTTTTCATCGATAAAGATGAACTTGCCCTATTTTGATAAAGGGAGGTCCGGGGTGCACCCCGCTGATTCTCACTTTATTTGAGGATAGAATTTGATCGCTCTGCTTTGGCAAATACCCAGTGCGTTAGGAAAATTCCTGCCACCACGCCTCTTGATCCCGACGCTATATGTAGAATGACTCTCTACATTTTACGGTGAGGGGTTTACTTGCCTTTGCTTTGAAGTGTGATTTATCCTACCTCTTTTCACCTATATGCAAGGCTAGTATGCATGTTATATACTCCAATTGGGGGGCACCCCAAAATCTCTTGGTGATGACATGTTGTATCGACTAGATCACTCTTTTAGTCTTGATCGATCCGTGTTTTAGCTGGGATACATATCTCACAGACTGTTTTGGAGTGCCTCATTCAATTTGGGTCAGTTTGACTTTTGGCTAGGCTCTTGATAAGAGCATTTTGTTGCTAAGACGATTCTATTTGTCTAGCATTTGATTAAGTCAGTCTGCCTTGAACCTGACTAGGATTCGGTGCCTCACCTATCCAAAACCTTATTGACTTTTCAATCTGTTCTTGGTGAAATAGCATCATTTTGAAATTGATCCACATCTCCTATATCCAAATTCGTAGATATTTTGTTTGACTTGGTTGATTTTTATCACCTTGTTGATAGTCACGTTGAACTGATCAGAGCATTCTGTCCTACAATCAGTCCATGACTTGTCGGGGTACCTCGATATCCGACATTGCCGGTTAAACCTCTCTACTTATCTGTTCGACATACCCCTGCATCACTTGATGCTCCGACTCCAATTTTTGGAGGTCATCGAGATGGTTCCAAAAAGTAATCACGCCCCTTAGTTGATCTTGTCTTGAGTTCTCCTTTGATTATTCTTGAGGTTGAATCTAGGATAGATCCTGAGGATAAACTTGGACCATACCATATATGCACCTTCTTAGGATTTGCAAATCCTCATGGTTTGGTAGATTTGAACTAAGTCACGATGACTGAATCCCTTCCTTTAATGAACTTTCACCTAAGTCCTGAGAATACCTCAGAATGACTAGATGGGTGTCATTGAGATGCTAGTAGTTTCAGAGATTATTTAGATCTCTTACTTTTCCATTCAGCTAGACTAATGGAAGCTTAACAAGTAATGGATCATGAAATTCTAAGAATCTTTATTCGGGCAAATTTTGAGTCAAAATAAACTACTTTATTACAAAAGAAGCTCTACCAGATATAGTAATTCTCAGGAAAATTAAAAAAAAAGTGCAAAAAGTCCTTAAAAAGTGAAATTTGCCCAACACTCCTGAGAAGAAGCTTGAGGTGAGCGGGAAATCAAAAGTTTCGATATAAAGAACTTTTTTATTTCAAAATTCTCCTGATAAGATCCTTAGAATATTGAGGTTCAGAGAATTGTTAAGTGACATTGGGATGACTGATAGATTAGTAATGGATTTAAACACATTTCCAAAATGAAAATATTTCCTTGACACCTGGATACAAATGACGAGGCCTATATGGCTAAGGGTGAGAATCATTAAAGGAAAGTGGCTAGGGAAGAGTACTTAAGGAAAATCCCACCTGGACCTGAATTTTGCAAACATCATGTCTTGCATGGTACAGCTGGTCATGAATTTAAGATGCCTGCATGAGAGCTGCTCATGCTAGTTTGATTTGGTATGTTACATCAGATCATTCTTGATAACGGCTTATGCAAGAGATAAAAAAAATATAAACCAATAAAAATATGAACGGCATGAAAAGACGTAGTAGCTTCGTGGGCATGCTGTACAACATAGTGTACACCCACCTTCTTCTACATTTTATGTGTCAACCCTATGGGTCCGACAGTCCTTCCTTTGGAAGTTGACTTGCTTTTTGGGCTAAGATTCTGCCCACCACTTTTTACTCTTTATGTGTCAACCCTAGGGTCCCGGTAGTCCTTCCTTTGGAAGTAGACTAGCCTTCTCTATGGGCATGTGGTACGACATACCGTACCCCACCTTTTCTGTGCTTCATTGCACGTAAGAGAGGTCTTGAGCATCTCTTAAAACTGATTTCTGAATTGTTAAACAGACAAAGTGGAAGTCCTACGGGCGGCTTATACTTGGTGCAACCAGTAATCAGTGTAAGAGAACCCCAAGTACTTCTCTTATCCTCTCTTTTCGGTCCCTCGCTTCGAGCGTGTCCGAATGTTCGTGTCCCACCCATCATAAATGAGCGTGGTAGATATGTTTGTTCTACTCATCATAAATGAGATTGGAAGATGCCTTCTTTTTAGAAGATTGAAGCTTAGCTTTATAACTAAGCATTCCATGGTTAGCAAATGATGCCTAGCTAACATTTTTGCAATATCTCCAATTGACGGAAGTCAATTTCGATTGATATTTGCCTTATTGCAGGAAAGTCATGCCCTTTCCTAGCATTCTATTCGGTTACCCATTCTACATAGGGTCCGAACTGAGCACATTTCTACGAATATGCTCGTTTTGCTCACTTTAGATGAGTGTGATGTATTCCCTCTTGTAGGATATGTTTTAGTTTGTGCTTTATGACTATACACCAGTTGGTTGGTACACTTTATTTTGCCCAACCCTTCCTACGTGTCTCGACTGGCCGATGTCAAGTTCAATTGATACCTCTTTTGTGCGGGAAAGTTGTGTATCTTTCCTTGACACGCTTATTCGGTTGAGCACCCTGTATGGGTCTAAACTAGAGTTTCCCACTCACTTCAAATGAGTGTGGTGTTTTCCCCTTTGAGGGATGTTTTCTGGGTCAGCCTGAGAGCTACAAACCCTTGTGGTTGGAAAGTTACTTTTTGACCAATCATTCTTGGATATTGTGGTATTTTCCCAGCGGAATTCATTCTACCAAATCTCTGGTAACAGTACCATATATAGGGTTGGTATGTTCTAATTGTCCACCCTCTTTGATAATTCAATTTGGTACGTCACACCAGATCATTTCTGATAACGGCTTAAGCCAGAGATAAAAAAAAAATATATGTAAATTAAAAAATATACATATGAATGCAATGGAAGGCTCTCAGTAGCTCCGTGGGCATGTTGTACAACCTATCATACACCCACATTTTTGCACACTTTATGCTTTGACCCTTTGGGTCTGGCAGTCCTTCATTTGGAGGTTGACTAGTCTTCTTAGTGGGCATGTGGTACGACATATTGTACACTCACCCTTTTGTGTGTGCTATTGCACGTAAGAGAGGTCTTGAATATCTCTTAAAATTGATTTCTGAATTGCTATACAGGCAAAGTGGAAGTCCTACGGGCGGCTTATACCTGGCGCAACCAGTAATCAGTGTAAGAGAAGCTAAGTACTTCTATTATCCTTTTTCTCCGGTTCCTCGCTTCGAGCGGGTCTGAACGAGCGTGTCCCACCCATTAAAAATGAATGTGGTAGATATGTTTTTCCCCACTCACTCTAAATGAGAGTGGAAGATACACTCTTTTTAGAGTATCTGAGCTTAGTTTCATGACTAGGCATTCCCTCTTTAGCATATCTTGCCTAGCTAACGTTTTGCAATATATTGATTGATGGAAGTCAATTTTGATTCATATTTGCCTTATGCAAGAAAGCCATGCCCTTTCTTAGCATTCTATTTTGATTACCTTTTCTACATAGGGTCCGAACCCAGCACCTTTATACGGATATGCTCGTCCCGCTCACTTTAGTGAGCGTGGTGCATTCCCTCTTACAGGATATATTTTTTTTTTGCCTTATGGTTAAACACTATCTGGTTGGTACACTTTATTTTATCCAACCTTTCTCATGTGTCTCAATTATCTGAGGTCAAGTTTGATTGATACATTTTTGTGCGGGGAGCTATGCTCCATTCCTCGCCACCTCTATTTGGTTGAGCACCTTGTGTGGGTCCGAATTAGAGTTTTCCACTCACTTCAAATGAGTGTGGTGTTTTCCCCTTTGAGGGATGTTTTTTAGTTAGCCTGAGGGCAACATACCCTTGTGGTTGGAAAGTTATGTTTTAACCAACCATGTTGGGATACTGCAGCAATTCCTCAGCAAAATTCATTCTATCAAATCTCTGGTAGCAGTATCATATATAGGGTTGGTATGGTCTATTCATCCACCCTCTTTGATAATCACGAAACGGTCAATTTTTATTGCCTTGTCAGAGCGACATGTCGTATCGGTTCTGAAATTTGGCTGTTATATGTCTGATCCATGTCCTTCGTCGAAGCCACTTTTGATGCCTGACGTTTGCCCGGATATTTTCCCCTACGAGAATTGCCTTAGTAAGTTCTTGTTGGAAATATTCGTTGAGCTCTCCCCTGCTATAGCTATTTCGCTAGTTCTGAGGACCTTTTAGCGATACTTGCTTTGCAAATGCTTGCTTAAAGTACCCTACATTTGGACTTGTAAGTCCACCTCGATGATTTTCGGTTGATTTGGTTGGTTTGGTCCACCCCACCGATTGACATGTTGTATCAGTAGTTCAGCTGGTCCATGTCCCCACCGGGATATTTGATGTCTCCCCAGCAGAACTACTTTGCTAAATGAGAGAGTTGCCCAACGAGATTTGCCTCGCTAGCTCACTTTGAGCGCCCTTGGGGTTTAGACCGTACTAGTCATGTAACCCCATTGATATTCTCGATTGATCTGGTCGGCTTTGTCCGCCATGTTGAGTACCATGTTGTATTAGTCTGACGGCTGATTCATGGATCCCTAGCGAAAGTTGCGTCGCTAGTGCTGATGTAGAAGCACTTTTGTGGTTAGACCTTTCTGATATCTAACCCTATTTGATGGTTTTGACTGCTTTGGTTGGTTTTCTCTGCCAAGCCGAATGGCATGTTGTATCGGTTTTACCACCGATCCATGTTCAGTCAGATTACTTGGATCTCCGACTATACTTTGAGCGTGATACCTCAGAATGTTATGTCGTATGATTGTTCATTTGATATTTTGCCAGGATACATACCTCCTGCATTATTTCATATGCTCGGCCAGGATACATACTTCTTGCCTTATTTGATACTTGGCCAGGATACATATCTCCTAGACTATTTCGATCGGGGTATATACCTCCGTGATCATTTGATGTTCCGATAAATGGAACTATTGCCTTCACTTGGCCGACCCTTGATGATAAGACCTCGTTTTGAGGCACGTCGGGTTTTGTAGCCATTTGGCTTTGAAGCCTCTTGAATCATATGCCCGTTTCGGCCGGTTCCTTTATGAGAGCGTCTTCGGCTTTATATAGTTATATGTTCAATGTCACTTGAGCTCGACTACATTGTGGTTTCATCAGTATGAGTGTGTCTTATCTTTGGACACTCTTTGGCTTAATAGCCACGTTTCTCGAGCCATATGACCTTAGAGTCGGCTCTGTTATGAGAACATTTTGTCTTCTGACACTTTTGGCTTTCTAGCCATGTTCTTCGAGCCATGTGACCTTAGGGTCGGCTCTATTATGATGATATCATGTCTTTTGACACCTTTGGCTTCTTATAGCCTTATACTCTGATGCTTCTCGAACCACATGCCCTTTTGGGCCGGTTCATTTACGAGAGTATTCCGTCTTCAGACATTCCATGGGTCATGCCTCTACGGCCTCTGAACCCACCCTTTGGTTATGCCTTCAGGGCCTCTGAACCATCCTTTTCGGTCGGCCATACTATTTAGTCACTGGTTCGATCACCACCTCTGATCAGGATATATTGTGCTTTATAGCCACCTGATTAATGTGATGGGTGTTTCGTCTCAAGGAGATCAGTTAGACTCGCAATCGGGGTCTCTTTCAGGGGAAACATAACATGAGGCTTGGTCACACGAGATGATTGAGCATTCTCCCCTACTGTTTCGAATGAGGTCAGGTATGGGGATTCCATCGATTCTATTGTTTCGAATGTGGTCAGACATATCGATGTGCCGTTTCGAATATGGTCAGGCAAACTTTCCTTTAGCCATACCATGTCCAGTTTATCTGGCCTGGCTGGGATCCATTAGGTCATGCCTTTATGGCCTCTGAACCATCATTTTAGGTTATGCCCTTACGACCTCTGAACCTATTCTATAGAATATGTCATTATGGCCTCTGAACCTAGTTTTGTAGTTGATTGGTTTTGACTAGCTAGCCACACCCTCGACCATACTCTGTTCAGTTTATCTGGCTTGGTTGAGGTTTTTCTTTTAGCCTTCTCTTGGGAAGTCACCTCGACTACCAGGAGAGTTTTCTATTGAGGATGCTGTCAACAAGTGCACTGTGCCTCAGCGGCGCAGCACACTTGTTGGGGGTCCTTTGTTGGCATCATTTTTTTGTCATGTGTGTTCGGAACGTCGATATTATCTAAGGAGGGCATCCATGTCGTTAACGCTTTGAATACGAGTAAAAAAATGCGCAAATTATCGTTTTTACCCAAATTGTTAAAATAAGTGGTCCGAACGACCCCAGACGATGAAACGGACAGTGCGGTCGCGTCCCAAACGTCGAATTTACCTAGGTGAAAATTTCATTTCGCTATGATGAAGTGTTCAGCAAAAAGATGTGGAGAGATAATAATAATAATATTAATATTATTATTAAATTAAAAAAAAAACCTTTTTTTTTAAATCCGTAACTTCCTCCCTCTCTCCTCCCTCTCTCTTCTCTCCTCTCTCCTCCCTCTCTCTTCTCTCCTCTCTCCTCCCTCTCTCCTCTATTCTCTCTCCTAGGCTAAAAAAAAAGAAAAAAAGATAACTGCTTCCTTCCTTCCTCAAAAATGGCGAAAAGAGAGCCCTAGCCGACATCTCGACGCGAACTCCCTCCCGCTCGCCGTCAGAACTCGCCGCCGCCGGACCTCCATTCGCTCGTCGGAGCCCCTCCAGCCGCCGGCAAAGCCTAGCCTTCGTTCTTCTCACTCGCGAGACTCTTTAGCACCCGGCCATGCCTTGCTCTGTTGCACCCGGCCGAATCCTCGCCGGCGAGATCCGACTCCGCCCCTGCCGCCGGAGTTTTTCCCACTCGTCGGTGTTCCCCTTAGCAGCCGAATCTACTGTAGCCGCCGACCGTTTTATTTTTCCTCGCTTTCTTGGCCGGCTTTTCCTTCACCGCTGTCTTCTTCCTCGCCTGCAAGCCATCCGGTGACGCCCTCTCAAAAAAAAATTGGATTCGTCGGCCTTCATCCCACTGAGCACCTTCCTCGTGGGATGTCGTGTGTCAGCGCACCCTCTTTCGACTTGAAGCTCTCTTTTGTGGGGATATTCTCACGTAGATGTTCGCCGCGTCTCCCTCGTCGAGGCTCCGACTACGATGTTGCGGTGACCTCGCTACAACTCGGAGGACGGCTTTCGATCTCTTCGCCAAGGTGTATTTTGGTTATATATATATATATATATATTTCTTATATATGCCAAAATCATTTATTTATTTATTTATTTTTAAATACTATGCATACCTCACTGATTCATCTCCTTGCCCTCCTTGGATATTTCTGTTGATTTATGCACGTTCTGCGAGACACACTGGAGCATGTATTGGACGTCGGCGAGCTTGGCGCAGGCAAAGAGAACGCGTCTGCAACTGTCACGGTGGTGAGATTCTCTAACTCCTAGTTGGCCCTAAGTTTTAGCGGTGTCTAGGTGTGTGGGTTCGATCGCCCACACGGGGTGCGTGCGCTGGCATGGGTCGGCGCGACGACGTGCCTACTTGATGGATCGTCGATTTCCTAGAGCTAGCCTTTAGGTTAGGACTTTCTATGCGTAACCAAACGCCCTCCGTAGAGCCGAGTGTCTCCCATTTGTTGTGAGCCTTAGCACAAGTCCCGATGGGTCGGAGTCCCTCACTCCCCTTGCTTTGGGTTTCCCTAGCTTTACTTGGAGAAGCTAGGGGGTCGGACTTGGCAAAGCGAGAGAAGCTTCGTAGCTGGCTCGCTTTGCAAAGTCTGGAGGAGTTCGCGAAATGGGAAAAGCTTTGTAGCTAGCACATTTCGCAACGCCGTTGAGAGTTTCCCCCTCGGAGATCCGGGGAGAAACTCCCCACATTTCCTCACCAAAACAAGAGGCGGCGATGCCGCATTTCCAAGGGGCTAAACCTTAGGTTTCCTAGGTGAGGTCGTTAGTACGAGCGTGGCTCGCTATCATGTGTGGTCATTTGCACACCATTCTTGGCATATGTGTGTCTTGCATTGTTACATATTGTGTGCATATATCACACTTGTACCTTGCACCTTGTACCTTGCACTTGCACGTTGCACTCACACTTGCACCTTGCACCTTGCACTTGCACGTTGCACTTGCACCTTGCACCTTGCACGCTGCACTTGCACTTGCACCTGCACCGACACCACTTGTGTCTCGATCGGTTATCTCGAACCGGTCACATCACTTGTGCTTTAGTCGGCTATCCCGGTCCGGTTGGCACAATATTTTGGTTTGACCGGATGCTCCATCCCGATCGACCTACCACTTGCTCCTTTGCATGTTTTGTATGTGCATGTACATGTTTGTTTCCATTATCGATATCTTCTACTTGAGTTGTATTCCTTCGGGCCCCTGCCGCTACGGCATGCCTACCCCTGGGTCNAAAACATAGGATTTCATTGATAAAAATACAAAGTGTGCAAGTAAAGGAAAAGTATAACCCAGATAGAACTCCTCTCGCTTCAATTCTTCTCTCATTACTTGTCTTCTTTGATTTCACTTAATTCTCACTATAAAATAAGTCAAACATAAATTGGACTCTCCCTTATCTCAATATGAAGGAATGCTTTCTCCTAAAGTGTTCTCCTTCTTGGTAGTGTAGAAGTTTCGAGAAAAAATCATTTGAGAAGAAAATCCTCCACTATGATCTCCCCTCATTAAACTATCAGACAAAGCACAAGAACAAACCTAAGTTGGCAGGAAGCGAGGTGGCATTGGTGTAGTGGCGTCGGGGCACTGGTCTGCAGTGTAATGGTACTGAGATCAATCGCTACATTTCATGATATGATTCTACAAATGAGGGCATCAAGCACCAGGGTGTTGACTTGGTTGGCGCAACGTGGTGGCTAACTCACTGAAGCACTTGGTCCTAGTGCTCAGATATCATCTTCTTTGTATTATTGTTGAAAGTTGGTACCTTCAAGCGTTGAGGTGCCGAGTGTTGAGACACTTGGACGTTGGCACTGGGATGCCATATTCTTTAGATTTTGCATGTAAAGGAGCAACATTTGGCGCTAAATTGCTCTCTACAGGCGTCGGAATGCTTGCATGCTAGCTTAGCCAATTTTATGTCAACTGCTCAAGTTTTTTACTGCATATTACACATACAGACCAAATATAGCCACAAAAAATAAAAAATGAAATGACAAATAATACATTAAACACACCATACAACACATTTTTTACACATCATCAATCCATTTATATCTCCTTCAAACTCTAAATTCAGTCATTGATATTTGCAATAATATGAAATTTCTTCTTAATAAAATTTTTGGGTTTTCTATTGCTTCCAGCAGAAGAAGTCTTTGGAGTTCCTGGCAAGAGTTTTTGCCCCTTTGGTGGAAGGAGACAATGTGTTTATTTTTAAAAGAGGGCATTTACATGCATACTTCACAATTCCGGTCTTCACATATCTAACATCTAAGCTTTGATTTTTACATTAATAACACTGGACTCTTTCATATTACATAAATAAAAATTTTTTAGTACTTCATAATGAAATTACTATTCCAAACTATAATTTATAAGCATTATGAACTCCTCTTTGGATTTATTTTAGGATTATAAAATAG
>JXCR01146267.1:185046-215047 GCA_002079205.1 Phalaenopsis hybrid cultivar
GAATATATCGAGATCATTCACAATGAAAAACAATGAAAAATGTATAGCTTAATTGTAATTGTTTTAATCACAGATCACACATTTAAAAGAAATAAAGGTAAATTCATTACAAAAAAAATAAGGAATCTAATATAAGATTGCAATGGTGATTTTCCTGGAGAGACGATATTATTCAATATAAATGATAAAGAGATGGCTATTGTAACATCATGTAATCTTCTAAAATTAAGGTTATAGAACAAATCCATTCAATGTTGATAATATTACTCATTCAATGATGTAACAATGATTTAGCTTATTCAAATTGTTTGTGAGCTTACTGATAAAGTCGATAAAAAATGAAGCTAAATATGCAGCATAGTTTAGATTATACACAAGATTTCACAAACATAAAGTTTCTTATGATACAAATTTTTTTTATTATTTAAAACTCCATGCATCATTTTTAGGTTTATAATCCACATAATGTCGTTAAAAGTTATCAACTGATCTCCTGGAAACTAGGGGGAGCAATGAAAATATGGACAATTTTCAAATAAACGGATTTAATTCCAGGCAAGTTCTTGAAATTGAAAAAAAAGAAAAAATTGTGTTCAAACACATACAAAGACTGAGGAAGGCTTCCATGAAATCCTCCAAGATATAGAATAACTACAATTCCTTCCCAACTGTGATTAATTTAACTTTATTTTTAATCCAGACACGAGTACATATACTGTATAACATTTAAGGTAAAAAGAAGAATAAGACAAGCAAATTTTCCTTTATTCCAAAACAATAAGCAAGACAAGTGTATCATGATATACTGAGAGAATAAGAGAAAATCGTTTGATTGAAACTCATTAAGACTAAACCATAAGATAGAACATAAAATAAAATACAAGAGGCATATTTTTTATTGTTTGCCACAAGATCTTAATAGGGTTAAAATAACTTTGAATAGCAGGCTTCAACTCATCTACGGAATATTTATACATCTTCATGAATTTGAAGGTACTTTTATTAAAAAAGTTTAGGAAGAGAGACTACTATGATGGAACTACTTGGGTGCAATCATCAAAAGACAAGAAGCCTAATTGAGGGTCAATCACAGATCACAGCCCACTTAAGAATAAAAACATTATAATCAAAATGCTAATGATTTAAATTCATATGATTATCAATAAGAATAAGCACATGCGCCTTAGGGATGTACAAAGTTCGAAATCTGCAAAAGAGAGGTATTTGGATGGAACAACTCAATAATTAAATTTTAGATGGTGGAATCAAGTAACAAGAGAAAAAAATATGGGGAAGATGTATGGGTTAGGCTCCAAGGCAAAGCTTAAGATGCTCAATCCTCATATCTCTAAGCATAGTTAGGCAAAAAACATAATACAGGAGACAGTGCTCAAAAGGCTAGCATCAATGAATCATGATTTAAATACTCACAAAAATACAACGGAAGCAAAAATATAAGCTATGTGACATCAAAAATAGAAAAATTGGTAACAAATAGTAGAAGACGAGGAGGAAAAGATAGAAAAAAAAGGAAGAGTGAGTGAAAGTGGAAAATTTTACTTTTTTTTTTTTTGTTTAAAAGTGGAGGGGTACATTGTTGAAATAAAACCAAAAAATTAAACTGAATTGATTTTATTNAATTATTAAAAAAATGAAAAAAAATCACATTTTATGTCATTGGTGTGCAATTTAAAGAAATAGTTGACAGGCCCATACATTTGAGGCTCAATAATTTAAAGAATTATTGCATGTAGTTCAAAAATCATTATGGTATTATTGTCCCAATTACTATGAATTATATGTTACAATAAGAATGCTCAATGTAAAAACATAGTCTAACATGTTGCATAAATGTTACAATCAATTCATTAAATTAATGAAACAGATTAATCCAACAGATAATTTAGTGTCTACTGATTTGTACATGGAAGAAAATTTGGTATCTAAGTTTGAAGGCATAAAAAATAAATTATTGCACAAGCAGTATATGTTGCATTAACCGATTTCGNAAGAAAAAATGACATTTTATGTCATTGGTGTGCAATTTAAAGAAATAGTTGACAGGCCCATAAATTTGAGGCTCAATAATTTAAAGAATTTTGCATGTAGTTCAAAAATCATTATGGTATTATTGTCCCAATTACTATGAATTATATGTTACAATAAGAATGCTCAATGTAAAAACATAGTTTAACATGTTGCATAAATGTTTCAATCAATTCATTAAATTAATGAAACAGATTAATCCAACAGATAATTTAGTGTCTACTGATTTGTACATGGANACAATCAATTCATTAAATTAATGAAGAAGATTAAACCAACAAATAATTTAGTGTCTACTGATTTTCACGTGGAAGAAAAATTGGTATCTAAGTTTGAAGGCATAAAAAATAAATTATTGCACAAGCAGTATATGTTGCATTAACCGATTTCGTGTCTAAAACTGACTGTAAAAGCCATGAAGCACCAAGGTTAAAATCATAAATTAAGAATTAGTGTAAATACAAGGATATTTAATATAAGANATTGGTATCTAAGTTTGAAGGCATAAAAAATAAATTATTGAACAAGCAGTATATGTTGCATTAAAAGATTTCGTGTCTTAAACTGACTGTGAAAGCCATGAAGCACCAAGGTTAAAATCATAAATTAAGAATTAGTGTAAATACAAGGATATTTAATATAAGAGGTTATTTTATTTCTCTCATTCCATGACTACAGAGATTACTTTTATCTATATATTTTGCCAGATATATGAGATGATATCACAATAGAATAGCAAGACAAATATTTTGAGTATTTCATCAAATGCACAGGCATAAAAGAACTCTTATTGCACATTCAATGTTCAATTCAGAACCACAAAATGTTATACTACGCATTTGTGATAATGATTTTACAACATATAATCAAGTTATCTCACCGTATTCATGCTGACCAATAATAATTACACTATATAAACTCTCACCTAAAATGTGCATGACAACCCCCATATATCTTTCATGTTTATTATCAAAGGGTCCACACAATATATAAAAAAAATGATTATTCTAATGAATGAGTTAAAAATCTCTTAAAGGTGTTTACAAAAAACATAATCATATGAAAGCAATGCGATCTCACGAAAAAACAATGAAAAGGGGCCCATTCTGAACAAAAGTGCTTTCTCCCTACCGATCAAAAAGGAAAGTACTGTCCTAGAGCTTCTCTAATGCCTCGTTCTCTTCTAGAAAGAGTGCCTCTGTAACAGCCTCATGTTCGGAAAGCAAGCAAGCAAGAAAGTGTTACTCTAATATGGCATCCTCTTCGTAGTACGCGGTACTACTTTTGTTGTAGATAAATGGTGATTTTTTAATGCACAACATACTTTCAGAGTGGATCATTGCAGAAAAATTAAGCTTGCTCATAGGAATATATCGAGATCATTCACAATGAAAAACAATGAAAAATGTATAGCTTAATTGTAATTGTTTTAATCACANCAGTGGTGTTTCAAGGATGTTTGATTTAGTTATAATTATTTCTCTAATCCTCATTTAGTCAATTTTAATTTAGCCCGAGTCACCACTAAGCCTTTAAGCCCTAGGTGAGTGTCTTAATTAGTTTTGAAAAGGGCTAAGCTTTAAGTGGTCATGATTCATGATTTGGATTCTATTTGAAAATCAAAATAGGGGTATTAAATTGATTAATTATTGCCTTCAAAAGTCATACACCTAAGTTCAAGATCATTTAATATTAATACACTTCCAAATTTTAATAATTTATAAATTTATTAGTCTTAATTAAGAAAATAAGATTGGTTTCTACCAATTGGCCCCTTTGTGTTTCAAACATCAAATAAATTGATTAAGATCAGAGCTTACCCATTTTCCCTCTTTGAATTAGGCATAAATGTTAATTAAGGCAAGGTTTCCAAAATTACACATTAGCCCCTAAGGCTCTAACACTTCATAATTTGTCAAATTAAATTCAAATGACTTTGAGATTTTTATCCTACCTCATTCATGGGTCAGTTGAGACATCACAGGAGAAAATGTGATTTTTGAAAATGTAATTTAATTTATATATTTATTTTCATGCAAAAAAAGGATTTTTTAAAGAAAATTCCTAACTTGATCAAGGTAAATTATAATCCCTTGAAATTTTTATTGGAGGTAGACCTAGACCAGAGAAGCCTTTGGATCAAATTTAATAATTTTTAAAATTATTTGTGATTTATTAGAATTATTTTAATTTTTGGGCTAATTAATAAAAAGAAAATATTTTAATTGGTGAAAATTAAGTTTTATATTTTTTAAAAATCTCCCTAAGGTTAGAGAACTTAGAGGAGCAAATTTTATATTTTTTTGATTTTTCATTGATTTATTCGAATCATTTTAGTGAAAACTCATTTTTAGCCATTTAAAAATTATTTTTAAGTTTTGAAATTTAATATCTTTATTCAGAAAATCAGGAAAAATATTCTAATTGTTCCTAAGTGATTAGGAAGCAATTTAGAAAATTTTCATGAATTTAATTATTTTTGTGATTTTTATGAATTTTTAATTATTTTAAATATTTAAAATAGGACAAAAATTAAGTTTTTATTTTAAATATTGTTTTATTTTTATAAAATATCATTGATCACAGAGAACTTAAAAAACTAAGTTTGATAATTTTTTGAGTTATATTTTGATTTTTAAAAATCATTTAAATGTTAAGAGTGGTATTTATCTTTAAAAAGCAATTTAAGTTGTCAAATGAACTTAAAATATTTTGAAATTTTTATGATGAGTTCTCTGGATCATGAATCATAGTGGAGATAAAAAATCAAGTCATTTAAATGTTTATATTTTCCAAAATCAATTATCTTAGTGATTTCGTATTTGGAAGATTTAAGGATATTTTAAATGACTTGACTCATGAAATTATTTCCAAAGGTTTCTCTGGTCATGGTAGACTTTCCAAAATTTTCTTGGGATTTAATAACCAACATGCTAATTTCCATGATTATTTTAAGAAAATAATATGGAAAATCTTGAAAAATATGGATCTCTATATAAGGACCTCCTCTGACTTTGGAAAAATATGAGAATGTTCCCCCTTTACAGAGGCTATAATACTCAAAATTTCAAGCCAAGGTGATGTGTCAATATGCATGGAGAATCAAATGATTCCACCTAATATTTAATTAATTAAAAATATTTTATGCATCGAATAGACTTGAAAATTATTCCACATTATTCTCCTCTATTTATTGTGCAAGAAGGTATTTTTATTTAATTTTGTGATTTTTCTACATAAAGTTATGTATTTTTGAAGTTTTGGGGATTAAATAAATAAGAAAATACCTCTATTTTTCTATTTAAACCACGTGTGCCACCTCAACCTACGACGGCTCCGAAAGCATGTGTGGCGCGCTCTGGTTGGCCGCCACCGTCCACGTAGCTTGCTGACTCGCCCCACTATTCATGTCTCGAAGCGTCGTCCGGCTTGATCTCCCCCTTCATTTGATACACGCTTGATCGAATGACTCCCCGTCATCGTCCCCGATAGAATGATCCCGTGACCGTCCAGACTAAAACCTTAAGATCTCGGCCTAGACTCAACCAAATTGCTTCGGGTTTGATCCTATGGACGTCTAATGGCCTAGACTCAACCAAATCACTTCGGGTTTGATCCTATGGACTCGTCTAAGCGAGACGAACATAATCTATACTGCTAAGGTACCATGAAATCAAGCTTAAGTAAATGAAGAATCAAAATAAGCTCAGGAGGAGGAGTTTTATACCTTTGCTCTGAGAAGGGAGTGACTAAGGTACCATGAAATCAAGTTTAACTAAATGGAGAATCAAAATAAGCTCGGGAGGAGGAGGAGTTTTTACCTTTGCTCTGAGAAGGGAAGCTTCGATCAGAGGTGGTTGGCACGTTTGTTGGGGTCCAAGGAGGCTAGGGTTTGAGTCACTGACCTTAGTGTGAAGTCTAGGTGTGAATTCGACCAAGCTCGATTTCAGGTGTTGGTCTAGAGTTATAGTAGAGGCTCTGTGGAAGAGGGATTTGATGGGGCTCTGGCTTATTTCACTCTTGTGAAGGTGTGGGCACAAGCAATTGGAGTTTGGTGGAGTGTGGAGGTGTATTGGGCTCTGTCTTGGTTTCAGGCAAGCTTTCAAGCTCAAAATTGAGCTCCGGCAAGGGGAATGGGTGAGGAAAAATGGTTGGAATGTACTGAGGGGAACTTAGGGAAGCTCTGTGTTAATTTTGGAGAGGCCTCTCTAAGAAATTTTCAGCACACCTCCCATGTCTGTGGGAGGTGAGTTTTTATAAAAATGGCCATGGGGTGGCTCTCAGGGCATANCGGACATGATAAGATGTACGAATAAATAATATAGTTAATTATATTTTAGGGGAGGTGCTATCAAATTATTTTCAAAAAATTTCGGTATAGATTTCCCACTAATCTTTTATCAGAAATTTTGATATGGATGATTAAATACCTGTCGGGGAGAACTCCAGCAAATTCCAACCACATCANATCGAAATTATTTATTCCACATCCCAAATTCATAACTATTAACAAATATTACTTAATATTCTACTCAATATTAGCTAATTAAGTTAAATATAATTATGTTTATTGTTAAAATTAATTATATTTTGGTTTANCAAATTCATAACTATTAACAAATATTACTTAATGTTCTACTCAATATTAGCTAATTAAGTTAAATATAATTATGTTTATTGTTAAAATTAATTATATTTTGGTTTATTCAAAATCAAACCTAATTAAGCAAACCAAAGTTCGATTAAATTTAGTTTAGTCTAAAAATAGTTTGCTGGTTTAATTTTTTAAATTTTACAACTAAAACCATTTGGCATGGCTAATTTGTAAATCAAACCATCCAAACTGAACAAATGCACGCCCTTACTTTGTAACGCTATATTTATCTAATATTTGATGTGTGCAGATAAATGGTAAACATACAACCATTAACATATTATTTTATGGATGATTGAATTTAAATTATTTGATATTATCTTGTCATTTATTTATTTAAGTGAAGAATTTAATGCTGGACATGATAAGATGTACGAATAAATAATATAGTTAATTATATTTTAGGGGAGGTGCTGCCTAATTATTTTCAAAAAATTTCGGTATAGATTTCCCACTAATCTTTTATCAGAAATTTTGGTAGGGATGATTAAATACCTGTCAGGGAGAACTCCAGCAAATTCCAACCCCATCAAAAACACCTAATGAAGTTATACATGCAATAAATACATATTTAAGAATTTGAAAAGGTAATACTAAATACCTAGCATGAGGGCCATATGCTGGAGATGAAGATGAATATGTGGTACACAAAACAAGGTAAATGGACGAACAATTTGAGAGGCAATTGAAGTTTCTTTGCATTGCATAACACTTTGTAATTCTATCTTAAAGATAAAATAAAATGCATAATTCTATCATAGCATGAGTCAAATAATACACATCTAGCAGTGTAAATCCTCACTATTTTGGTTCAGGCCAACAGTAAACTACCAATCCAATAATAAAAAGTGATATATGCTAAAAATTATGCATCATGTCCAATAAAATCAATTTATACACAAATCGAGAAACCATAAAAACTCTTATAGAAGACCAACCTTAATTACCATGATGACTACTCGATCATTGATTATCATTTTCAATGACATGATTCTCAACTTTTGCATCAGGAAAGTACAAACTTATTCACTTTCAAAGTGGAATTACATCATTTATTACACTGCAAATTGTCCTATAGAAATCAAATTTCTCCTTCAGTCAAAAATATGTTTGGTCTTGCTCAACTTCCATGTGAATCAATTTATGATTTGTGATATCACATCAGCAATGCCAGTGATATCTATAGGTCTGTTGCTAGTAAGATATATTTTGCTATAATTACCTGCTTACTAGATTATTATTAGTTCTTTAAAAGAAGAAGAATGAAAAAATAGTAACCGAGTACGATATCCATAATTCCATAAGACTATCAATAATATAAATAAATGCAACTTAAAATTCGTCATAGTAACATTTACTTTTTTGTTTCCTCTTGAACTAGTGCTTTTTTTTTTTTTTGGCGGTCATTCATCACATATCCTAGTTTTTCATAATGATAGCATCTATCCAAGTGGCCTCAAATTTTCCTTTTGTTATAATATGTACATTGGTTCTTATTATGCAACTGGGATCCACCTTAGCCTTGATTATTACTTTGTTTTGAGCTGAATTCAATTATCAATATTCAGAGCAAAAGGAGTTTGGCCAATCTCATGCCATCGAATATCTCCATTAAGAAGGAACTCTCTTATATCATTTAATTTTATTTTATTTTTTTTATAAAAATAGTAGTTAAGTGTTGTTGAGATGAGGATGCTTAGGTGGATGAGTGGCTTGACACTTAGAGACAAAATGCAAAATGAATATATCAGTGATAGCGTTGGTGTAGCTCCAGTGGCAGACAATATTAAAATAAGTCATCTTAGATGGTTTGGTCACATTAAACGTCGACCATCTGATGATCCTGTTAGGAGAGTAGATGTTTTAGATTTNATACATTGGTTCTTATTATGCAACTGGGACCCACCTTTAGCCTTGTTTATTACTTTTGTTTTGAGACGACTACAATTATCAATATTCAGAGCAAAAGGAGTTTGACCAATCTCATGCCATCAAATATCTCCATTAAGGAGGAACTCTCTTATATCATTTAATTTTATTTTATTTTTTTATAAAAATAGTAGTTAAGTGTTGCTGAGATGAGGATGCTTAGGTGGATGAGTGGCTTGACAGTTAGAGACAAAATGCAAAATGAATATATCAGTGATAGCGTTGGTGTAGCTCCAGTGGCAGACAAGATTAGAAAGAGTTGTCTTAGATGGTTTGGTCACATTAAACGTCGACCATCTGATGATCATGTTAGGAGAGTAGATGTTTTAGATTCGACTTATGTTAAAAACGGCAAAGGTAAACCTAAAAAACTTGGGCATATTGTATAAAAAATAATTTTAATTTATTAGTATTAAATGAAAATATGACACTCAATAGGAATCAATGGAGGAAAAAAGGATTCATGTAGCTGACCCCACTTAGTAGGATAAAGGCTTGTTGTTGTTGTTATAAAAATAAATTCAAGGCACAAATTTCATNATCAATGGAGAAAAAAGGATTCATGCAGCTGACCCCACTTAGTAGGATAAAGGCTTGTTGTTGTTGTTATAAAAATAAATTCAAGGCACAAATTTCATCATTAAAATTAATGTCCATTGAGCGCAACTAATTTTTGATATAGTAGAAGATGTTGATGTACTCAACAATAAATGCTCAATTAGACATATTGAGATAAAAAAAATTTATATTTTACTTTTTTAACAACAAATGTCTTCTCGTAAATATCTAACATTACCTTCATTATGCCAATTGTTGTCTTTTTATTGAGAGTGCAGAAGAAAATATTTTTAATTAAGAACAATGAATNAATGATGTACTCAACAATAAATGCTCAATTAGGCATATTGAGATAAAAAAAATTTATATTTTACTTTTTTAACAACAAATGTCTTCTCATAAATATCTAACATTGCCTTCATTATGCCAATTGTTGTCTTTTTATTGAGAGTGCAGAAGAAAATATTTTTAATTAAGAACAATGAATAAATCCTAGGACTTATCTATCCATCAACTTCCACTAATCATAATCAATAGTTTTGATCCATTCATTGGTAAAGATAAATTTCATTTGCTTCTTCTGATAGGCAAAGTCTCGGCTATCAAAATATCTATTTTGATCTTTCCATATTTCATTAATTAAATTTCTTGTGAAGCTTAGCCAAAACCCCTGATATTAATGATTAAGATAATGACAAAACTTCCAAAAAAATCAAATTAAGATAAAAAAACAAACATACAAAATATCAAAATTATAAAACACACAAGTTTACGTGATTCAATAATAATCACATATGTGCAAAACTACACAGAAATTAAGTATTCCCCTAAGTTTTAAAAGATGATTATATCAAATTTTTTTTTATACAAAAGATGATAAGAATAAAGAAATCACTTTCTCCATGTCGATGACTAAGAGGATACACAATAACTTGTTATCAAATGAAAGTCAAATTGGAAAAAAAATAGGTTACCACTACTACTATTTTCATCTTCCCTTCTCAACAACCAAATTTCTTTCCTTTCTCCCATCTACTTAAGAACTTCTAAGTATAATTGAAAGCCCTTCCATGCTCTCTTCCTTTTCTTTATATTTTACTGTAGATATGAAATACTTGAACNGCAAAACTTCCAAAAAAATCAAATTAAGATAAAAAAACAAACATACAAAATATCACAATTATAAAACACACAAGTTTACGTGATTCAATAATAATCACATATGTGCAGAACTACACTGAAATTAAGTATTCCCCTAAGTTTTAAAAGATGATTATATCAACTTTTTTTTAATACAAAAGATTATAAGAATAAAGAAATCACTTTCTCCATGTCGATGACTAAGAGGATGCACAATAACTTGTTATCAAAATGAAAGTCAAATTGGAAAAAATATAGGTTACCACTACTACTATTTTCATCTTCCCTTCTCAACAACCAAATTTCTTTCTTTTCTCCCATCTACTTAAGAACTTTTTAGTATAATTGAAAGCCCTTCCATGCTCTCTTCCTTTTCTTTATATTTTACTGTAGATATGAAATACTTGAACNGACCGACGTCGTCGTCGGACCTCCTCCCGCCAGCCGCGACTTCCTCTCCCTTCTCCCAACACTTTTCCTCCCTTTTCTGTTTATTCTTCTTCTCCGGCGGGGGCTCGAGAGAGGCCATGAAGAAGCCTTTGGAAAGTTTGGAGGAAGCCTTGAAGGTGCTTCTTGGAGTGAAACCAGTGAAGAAGAATCTTCTTCCCCTCCGTTTTCTTCTTCCTGTTCCACCGGATCTCTTCCTCCTCGCCGTCCTTGTCACTCGCTGGCGTCGTATTTACGCCGGAGAAAATCAGCGAGGAGAACGACATATTTCGGGCTCTCCTCCGCACTTCCTTCGCACCGGTGAGCCGATTTCCATCCTTTCCGACCACCTTTTGGTTTGCCGCAAGAAATCTGAAAATCTCCAATTTTTTTCTTCTCTTATCCGAGACCATGGATACAGGTGGATTGAATTCAAATTTTGATAAAATCATGATCTAAATCTCTTAAATGTATGGATATTGATTTACAAAAGTAAACAAGTGTGGATTTTCTTTTAATTTTGCAAGCACAAATATTGATTCATAGGGCAAACAAGCGAATCTTTGGTGATTTGAGATCATTTGAAAGATATGTTAACAGTTTGTCACGATCCCTCCTAGCTTTAAAGTGTAATGGAGATGAACTTGTTGCATCAAGCTCTCCTACACTTTTTTTTTTTATGACTTCGTGCTTGCAAGACGAATCCGAGCAAGGCTTCGATCCGTCCAACCCTTCCTCTTGAAGGTATATTTTGAATGCATTTTTATATGTTATGATCATTTATTCTAGTACTTTGCATACCTCCCAATCTCCTATATTTTTATTGTCCTCTACACGTTTTGCGAGGCACACTGGAGCATGGATCAGACGCCGACAAACTTGGAGCAAGCAAAGAGAGTGTGTCTGCAACCGTCACGATGGTGAGATTCCCTAAACCCATAGCCAACCATAGAATTTTTAGTGGTGTTTAGGCGTGTGGGTTCGATCGACCACACGGGGTGTGTGTGCTGGCATGAGCCGGCGCGTCAACGTCCCTATGTGATGGATCGTTGGTTTTCCTAGAGCTAGTCTTTAGGTTAAGACTTCCTGTGCGTAACCAAACACACCCCATAGAGCCGAGTGTCTCCATTTTATTGTGAGTCTCATCACAAGTCCCGATGAGTCAAAGTCTATCGCTCTCCTTGCTTTGGATGCCCCAGCTTTACTTGAAGAAGTAGGAGGTCAAACTTTGGAAAACGAGAGAAGCTTTGTAGTTGTCTTGCTTTGCAAAGTCTGGAGGAGTTCACAAAATGGGAAACGCTTTGTAGCTAGCCCATTTCGTGACGCCGTTGAGAGTTTTCCCCTCGGAAATCCGGGGAGAAACTCCACACATTTCCTCACTAAAACAAGAGGCGGCGGTGCCGCATATATAAGGGTCTAAACTTTAAGTTTCCAGGGTAAGGTCGTTAATACGAGCATGGTTCGCTATAATATGTGATCTAATGCACCTTATTGTTTGCATGTGCATGTCTTGTATGTTACATATTGTATGACATATATCGCATTTGCACTTGCACTTTGCATCTTGCATTTACACGTTCACTTGCACTTGCACTTGCACCTTATATCTTGCACTTGCACTTGCACCTGCACCTCTTGTGCCTCAATCGGTCGTCCTGGACCGGTTGGCACCACTTGTGTCTCGGTCGGTTATCCCAAACCGGTCACATCACTTGTGTTTCAGCCGACTACCACGGCCCGATTGGTACAATATTTTGGTTTGACCGGATATTCCATCCCGATCGACCTACCACTTGCTCATTTGCACGTTGTGTATGTGCATGTACATGTTTGTCTGCATGATCGATATCATTTACTTGAGTTGCATTCCTTCGGGTCACTACCTTACCAGTATACCCTCTTTTCGGGCTGTTGACGTCACGACATGCCCATCTTTGGGTCACTGCCTTACCGACATATCTTATTTTCGGGTCACTGTTGTCATAACATGCCCGCCTTCGAGTCACTGTCTTACTGGTATACTCTCTTTTCTGTTTCTGTCGTCACGGTATGCCCATTTCTTCGGGTTACTGCTTTACCGATATACCCTCTTTTTAGGCCGCTGTCGTCACGAATGTTCATCTTCGGGTCACTGCCTTACCAGCATACCCTCTTTTCGGGTCACTGTTGTCATAGCATGCCCGTCTTCGAGTCACTGTCTTACTGATATACTCTCTTTTCGGGTTCCTGCCGCTAGGATATGCCCATTTTTTTGGTTTACTGTCTTACTGGCATACCCTCTTTTCGGACCGCTATCGTCACGACACACCCATCTTCGGGTCACCGTCTTACCGGCATACCATTTATTCGGGCCACTGTTGTCATAGCATGCCCGCCTTTGAGTCACTGTCTTACTGGTATACTCTCTTTTCGGATTTCTGCCGCCACGGTATGCTCATTTCTTCAGTTTATTCTCTTACTGACATACCTTTTTTTTTCGGGCCGCTGCCATCACGACATATCCACCTTCGGGTCACTGCCTTACTAACATACTCTCTTTTCGGGTTCCTGCCGCTACGACATGCCTACCTCTGGGTCACTACCTTACCGACATACCCTCCGTTCGGGCCGCTGTCGTCACAGCATGCCCACCTTTGAGTCACTGCCGTACCGGCATACCATCTTTTTGGGCCCCTGCTGCTATAGCATGCCCATTCCTATGAGTCACCGCCTTCATGACATACTCCTTATCACTACTTATATGTTTTGATTTGCTTGCATTTGCATGTTTGCATGGATAACGAGCTAGGTTTGTTAGGAGAGTGAACCCGTGATGGTCGCGATGCCTTAACTCGCATTGTTTGTTAGGTTGATCCCAGTGAGCAATGCGAGTTAAGTCATCGGGATTGACACGAGTATGACTGTACTAAAAATTTAACTTGTGTCACCGCTCTTCGCGACACCCTTTAGATCCTTTAGATCTTTAGGATGGGGCCGGTATGAAGACCCCGCCAAAGTCATACTATACTCAGACTTACGCCTCACCAAGATACTAGGTTGATGCACTTTTCGTTAGATGGTGTATTAGGCTAGGATTTAGGATGCTATATAGTATTTTTGATACTTGTTTATTGTTTTTTGTTGGATTGGTTGCCCTAGTCAGATATCTTTCTTTTGCATTATATTTGTGGTGTGACTGCATGCTGCATGTGTGGTAGTGTGTTAGGTCGTCCTTTTTGCAGGGAGACGTGTCTATTTATTTGCACACACACAGGTACCATTATAGGGGAGCAAGTAATGATTTCTAACAATTTACTTGCAGATGTTATTTAGCTCCCCCACCTTTAAGGCATGACTCGTGATATGTTATTTGCATATGAGATTTTCCGCTGACACTTGTTTTCATGCAGGATTGAGTTTTTTTTTCTATGTATTTTTTAGAGTTTAGAAAAGTTTTATAGCACTTGCATATATTTTTTTATTTCTTTCTGTAATTTATCTGGGATTTCACGATAAAACATAGGCTCTTTAAGATTTAAATTTCTATAAAATCCTAAATAAAATATTCAAGATAATTAAAATTTAGGATTAAAATATTCAGAATCTAAAAATTGTAATTTTTACTTTCTTGCATATATTAATAGGATCTCCACAATATTTAGGACCGCTCTAGATCACTGCATTCATATTTGCATGTCCTGAAGAGGAGTCCCCGTGCTTCTCCAACCTGACTGACCCAGCATACCCTTTTATAGGTGGTTGTCTAGTGCGCCTAGGATGTTAGAAGGCTCCCCAACCCAGACGGGGTATACGTCCTTTTGTTTGGAGTGTTTCCAGCTTTGTATTTGAACCTCCACTTCTTTTTCTTTCCTGAGGCATCCTTGTTATTTTGACAGGTATAAGTCCCACATCTTGGAGCTCCAACTTGTAGTCATAGGATAGAGTTTCCTTCCTTTGACCTTAGGGCTACCGAGTTTCCCGTGGATGATGCAATTCACGAATTGCTGACCGGAGATTTCAGAATGTGTTGGGTCGACTACCTTCACGACCAGGTAGACTTAGGGTCCTAGTAGCTGTGTATGACGGGTCCTTGGTACCCCGACCCAGTTACCTCTACCTTTTAGGATCACTCTACCTTCCTTTTTGTTGAGCCCTATCACTCCTTGACCTCGTTGATATTACCTTGACGACCCGATGTCGATGAGCTGCCACCCATTTGGAATACGACGATTTGTCCTCTGCCCTTTGACCCGGACGTGCTTTGACGTATTGGGATATCCCCGTCAAGATGATTTAGGTTATTCTGTGGGGCCCATGTGTCGACGAACCGCTACCCATTTCGGGATGTGAAAGACTCACTCTCTGCCCGATTACTTAGCGTGAGCTTCGAAGCATTGGGACTGTTCCCACACAGAATAACTTTTCTTTGATTGCCTACACCCCAAGTCTATGAAAAGATGAAGCGAAACTCTTTTTATCAAGAGTATTCTTGGGTATCATTCAAGATGTAATTAACCAGTAGGAACACATTTCTCTGGGAGTGCTCTTGACCCCATAACAGGTACATACACCTGACTCTCTGGTTATGGGTAGTCTATGAAGATATTTTTTTCGCGGATATTGGTTTAAGGTGCCTCCGCCCGATTTTGTTTGGGTGGATATTCTTAACATAACCTTGCGAGGTTTATTGCACGTAGACTCTCCGTGTTTTACTTTTCTGTTGTTTATCTCTTTATCGTATGTCCATTTTTATTCGGTTCCTCTCCTCTTCAAATCATTTATATGGTTCGGGAGAGAGATTTATTCGAATGGAGGAAATATACGACGATTGACAAGCTGACGACTTCTTTTAAAATAAAAAAAAGAAAAATGAACGGAAACAATAACATAGGAAATGAAACATCCTTCTATTAATACTATTATCTAATTTGAGGTTTAAACCTAGGAATTGCATAGTATTTGTATTTAATTTGGGTCATATCATCCTTATAATGCAACTTACAACCATGACTGGAATTGTGTATTCTTACAGTCTACATTTGGATACAATTTTCTTTTTAATCTACAAATCAGTAGACATTAAATTATATATTGGGTTTTCTTTTAACAATCTAACAAACAAATTGAAACATTTATGTTGTATGTTAAATCTCTTTTAATACTGAGCATTCTCACAACACAAAATGGTTAAGAGTTTTTAGTGCAGTCATATTATAAATATTGCTAAGTCACACATAATAATTATAAGAATGTTAAGCACCTCTATAAGGAGTCTATTCAACATCGTCTATAAATTGTAGGCCTAGCAAACTCAAATACAATTTATTTGTATGCTTTTGTTTGTTTTGTATTCTATCATGCATAATTCGTTCAACCAAATAAATTGCATGCATGCATTAAAAATTCTTTAATCTGGAATATTAAAATTTAATTAGCAAAAAATAATATATAAATAAATTTATGTAGATCTAAAAAAAATTATATAAGTAAAANGTAGATAAAAAATAATGTATAAGTTAAGACAATCATCTCTTAATAGATAGGGGAATAAATTTCATCTCTCCTTTAAAGAATGTATTTTTTCTTCTAAATACAAAATCAATGGTTAAAAAAAAATATACAATTAAATCATGATTTTTTCACCACTTTTCATCATGAATGCTCTCGATAATCCATAGAGATGGGATAATTAAATTTTTTCATGATGCTTACCCTTAACGTATCATATGCTAGAAAATCTCTAGTTCATATGAGCAGTGCTTCATCTAAAAATTTTGCTTTATAAAAAAAAACATACATAAGCATAGCTTCTTTCCATAAAATTTTCAACATATCTATCAAATACATTTTCCATAAGATTTTCAACATAACTATTAGTGATAGCAACAATACATATATTCCTTCATTTGAATTTTGTAGAGCTGGAATAATAAGCTTGTGAAATACAAAAACAGTTGTCACACACGTTTCATGAGAAAGATTATAATGCATGATTATTACTGGCTAACATAAATATAGTAAGAAGGCTTAACTATAAGAGAACTTGCACGTAAGGCAAGTAAAGAATTTTGTAATTCTGAAGCAAACTTTAGATAAGTTCTATTAAAATGCTTCCATATTTTAACATCTGGTGGGTGACTCAAAATAACTGTTTCACCTATTCTCTCTTAGCACCATTTCATATGTCTAGCAAAATTCATAAATAAAATATTTTTTTAGCCATAAAAATTGAAGGTCAATAAAATAACATAGGAAATGAGACATCCTTCTATTAATACTATTATCTAATTTGAGGTTTAAACCTAGGAATTGCATAGTGTTTGTATTTAATTTGGGTCATATCATCCTTATAATGAAACTTACATCCATGGCTGTAATTGTGTATTCTTATAGTCTACATTTGGATACAATTTTCTTTTTAATCTACAAATCAGTAGACATTAAATTATATATTGGGTTTCTTTTAACTATCTAACAAACAAATTGAAACATTTATGTTGCATGTTAAAATCTCTTTTAATACTGAGCATTCTCACAACACAAAATGGTTAAGAGTTTTTTAGTGCAGTCATATTATAAATATTGCTAAGTCCCACATAATAATTATAAGATTGTTAAGCACCTCTATAAGGAGTCCATTCAACATCGTCTATAAATTGTGCCTAGCAAACTCAAACACTATTTATTTGTATGCTTTTGTTTGTTTTGTATTCTATCATGCATAATTCATTCAACTAAATAAATTGCATGCATGCATTAAAAATTCTTTAATCTGGAATATTTAAAATTTAATTAGCAAAAAATAATATATAAATAAATTTATGTAGATCTAAAAAAAATTATATAAGTAAAAAAATATGATTTATTATTAGAAAAAAACATAGATCTAATACGGATCTAAAAACCATATAACTAATAAAAAATCATAAGATAGATCAAGCATAAAAGAACATAAACATGTAAAAGTCTAACAAAAAATATGTCAAAATAAAGTTTAAATCAAAAGAATTAAAAAATCGATGTATGAAATTCAAAATTGAAGCATGGGTTGAGGATNATTATATATGTAAAAAAATATGATTTGTTATTAGAAAAAACATAGATCTAATACGGATCTAAAAATCATATAACTAATAAAAAATCATAAGATAGATCGAGCATAAAAGAACATAAACATGTAATAGTCTAACAAAAAATATGTCAAATAAAGTTTAAATCAAAAGAATTAAAAAATCGATGTATGAAATTTAAAATTGAAGCATGTAAAGGGTTGAGGAAGTGACGTACTTTCAAATCTACGAAAGAGATGAGCTGCTGAGAGCAAATTAGGACAAGGGGGGAGAAAAGAAGATAAAATAGGGGAAACAAAAGAGGGCAATGGTTGTTATAGCAAGCAGAGAGAAAGAAATGAGACAAACAATAGGGACTTGGGTTCTAGATATAATAGAGTACTAGAGGATTTTCCACTAAATGATATGTTACTTGGGGTAATTTTTTTGCTAAGAATGCCCCCAATGTTGGTGTGTTTAGTTGCAATGGACATGTATTTGCCACACATTTTTTGCCTTAGTGCGCACTAAATTAATTCTTCTGATGCTTAATCCTATGTCTTCTTAATGTAAATAAAATCAAATGAAACTATGTTCTTGGAATCCTATGGCTTCTTAAGGTCAATAAAATCAAATGAAAATCTTTTCTTTGCTCTTAATGCTTTTCCAAGGACTGTATTGTCACAGTCTACACCTACAATTATATAGTTTTGCAAAGAATACGCAAACCATTTTTGTAGCAGACATACTATTCAATGCCCCTCACCAATCTTCACTGTTCGCAATAATCTGAAACTTTTGAGTTAAATACAAGTACTAAAGTGGAAAACAGCTAGCCTTTCGATTCTATAACATGTGGACAAAATAATCAGATAATAACAAACACAGTTGCCAAGCTGCCAATATTTTAATAAAAAAAGCACAAATTGATTTGGTTAATCATTTCATACTATTGCCACCACATCATGTGTAATCTATCCAGTAANTAAAGGGTTGAGGATGTGATGTACTTTCAAATCTACGAAAGAGATGACCTGCTGAGAGCAAATTAGGACAACAAGGGGGGAGAAAAGAAGATGAAATAGGGGAAACAAAAGGGGGCAATGGTTGTTATAGCAAGCAAAGAGAAAGAAATGAGACAAACAAGAGGGACTAGGGTTCTGGATATAATAAGGTACTAGAGGATTTTCCACTAAATGATATGTTACTTGGGGGAATTTTTTTGCTAAGAATGCCCCCAATGTTGGTGTGTTTAGTTGCAATGGACATGTATTTGCCACACATTTTTTGCCTTAGTGCGCACTAAATTAATTCTTCTGATGCTTAATCCTATTTCTTAATGTAAATAAAATCAAATGAAACTATGTTCTTGGCATCCTATGGCTTCTTAAGGTTAATAAAATCAAATGAAAATCTTTTTTTTTCTCTTAATGCTTTTCCAAGGAGTGTATTGTTACAGTATACACCTACCATTATATAGTTGCAAAGAATACGCAAACCATTTTTGTAGCAGACATACTATTCAATGCCCCTCACCAATCATCACTGTTCACAATAATCTGAAACTTTTGAGTTAAATACATGTACTAAAGTGGAAAACAGCTAGCCTTTCGATTCTATAGCATGTGGACTAAATAATCAGATAATAACAAGCACAGTTGCCAAGGTGCCAATATTTTAATTAAAAAAGCACAAATTGATTTGGTTAATCATTTCATACTATTGCCACCACATCATGTGTAATCTATCCAGTAANATACACCTACCATTATATAGTTTGGCAAAGAATACGCAAACCATTTTTGTAGCAGACATACTATTCAATGCCCCTCACCAATCATCACTGTTCGCACTAAATAATCAGATAATAACAAACACAGTTGCCAAGCTGCCAATATTTTAATTAAAAAAGCACAAATTGATTTGGTTAGTGATTTCATACTATTGCCACCACATCATGGGTAATCTATCCAGTACTTGCACTTTTAATGAAGTGGGAAAAACCTAAACAAATGCTTTTCCATGCACACCTATTAACACAATCTTTCTTGAATCTCTGAGCATAAGAAGATATATGTATAACAATCCATTTATAAATTTTAAATCTACAAAAATATAAAACATAAAAAATGGTCGCCAGCATGCATGATAAAAGAGATCCTAAAGAGCAAGAACAAAGATAAAATGGCAAAAGTAAAGTTACCAGAACTTGAACTCTGGAAGGCGCCGAATGAATGGCTTGAATTCANTATTTAAAATCTACAAAAATATAAAACATAAAAAATGCTCGCCAGCATGCATGATAAAAGAGATCCTAAAGAGCAAGAACCAAGATAAAATGGCAAAAGTAAAGTTACCAGAACTTGAACTCTGGAAGGCGCCGAATGAATGGCTTGAATTCATCCGAACCCCTGGTGGGAAGCGACGCTCCATCCAAGCCCTCAATCTCGGGATCCGCAATCGGAGATAGGAACCCAATAAGAAGGTTAAGCAAATAGATCCCGAGCCCGTAGGTGACGATGTAGAAACCCTGAATCAAATAAACCCGCAATAGATAAAGCAAAGCAACGCCGAGAGCCCCCAGCCATCTTCCCACGGGATGAGGGGTAGACCGATCGAGATAATGCTGGAANGTCTCGGGATCCGCAATCGGAGATAGGAACAAAATAAGAAGATTGAGCAAATAGATCCCGAGCCCGTAGGTGACGATGTAGAAACCCTGAATCAAATAAACCCGCAGTAGATAGATCAAAGCAACGCCGAGAGCCCCCAGCCATCTTCCCACGGGATGAGGGGTAGACCGATCGAGATANAAAATAAGAAGATTAAGCAAATAGATACCGAGCCCGTAGGTGACGATGTAGAAACCCTGAATCAAATAAACCCGCAATAGATAGATCAAAGCAACGCCGAGAGCCCCCAGCCATCTTCCCACGGGATGAGGGGTAGACCGATCGAGATAATGCTGGAACGTTCGGGAGAAATTGGTCTTCCATTTCTCCAGGGAATTGGAAGCACCCAAGCCGTCGCCAGAGGCTCCCTCCATAAGAAGCTGAGAGTTATCCTTCTACAGATCTAACGTCGCCAAAACTCTCTTGATGCCGTCCGAACGAACAGAGATGGAATTTTTATCTCCGACCGCCGGCAGGAGCGGTAGAGCACAGGAATGATGTTATGTCTTGGCAAATGGATCCAGAAGAGCTGCAATGGCTTCCACGCCAGAATTTTCTCTTGTAACCCGGTCCGAAACGGGGATTACGGGGAACACTTGCGTCAGGCGAGGCAGGAGCGAATAACATGTCCAATTCTTCATTCTTCGATTATAGGGTCCGCAAATCCTATAAAATGTTATAAACTTTTTAAGAGCTCCTAATTATCATACATATTATTAGGCCAATGTATTTATATCACCTAAATTTAATTTTTTATATTTAAATCACCTAAATTTTATTATTTATAATTATATCATTCAATTTCATATCACATCAAAATATGATAATTTTAATTTTAAAAAAAATACACATTTTTATGCACGACTATGTAAAAATTGAAGTGTAAGACCTGAATATGTAAATGCACAAGAATTGAGAGATGTTTTTGTAAATCTTCTTTATTATTATTATTTATTTAATAAAGCTTTATTAATGTTAAAATAAATGATGACACTAGTGTATTTTTCTTAACTGTTGAATCTAAAATTGCATGGGAAACATGCCCAAGAAATGAAATGTTCTATTAGGAGATAATTAAGAGAGAGAGTGAGTGAAGGAGCAACAGTAAACCAACCAAAAAAAACCTTTAACTCGTAATACAGACCCATATTTATAGGTCCCAACATGATGAAAATACAGGTCCGCCCCCTAATCTTTAACCTTTCAAGGGAAATTTTTGGCAATTTACAAGATTATTTGCATATAACAAAGCTCGAGACTCATTCGAATGATAAAGGCCACTGATCGTCTCACAGATCTTGGTTTGATCAATTCATGGCCCGGAGGAGTTCTCCCCATCGACTGTTTTGCAGGCTAATAACTATCATGAGGGAATTCTATTTGTCGCCTTCTGTCAATTGCTTAGGCGAGGGATTTTGATCGTTGCTTATCTGGGAATAATTGTCTAGTGCTTCATCCAATCAGTCATACTTCTTTTCTGGATCGCCCATCTGCTTTTAGATTGGTGCACACATTTTTATGTCTACATATTTAGTTTTTTTATTCTCTTGTCCTTGGAAGCTACCTAACACATGAGGACAGGAGAATATGTTGATCACGTGTACATGAATAAATAAATAAACAATATTATTGCACAATAATGAACTTTCCTGGATTTTCACTCACTGGCTGTTATAAAATAGGTTTTGGGGCAAGGAAAATCTGTACAACTTCATCTTCTTTAGATTCCTTTGTCATGTATCCCCCTCTCTACCTGTTCTCCGCGATGTTTAACAAAGGAGTCTCACCTTCTGATAAGAGTGTCTTTCTTAAGGCGATGTGTGAAATGCGAGCACATGCCCGTAAGTTAGACGTGAAGTGCAAACCGTCAGGTGAGTCATTTGATGCTAGAGAAACCCTCTGACCTTAGAAAAATTAAATGATATCTCTAATTATCAGGGAAATAATCTCTCAAAAATTCATGTCATAATATTCTATAATTAAATTTAAATAATAAAAAAAATTATGGAGTATTTAATTTTTTAAAAATTAAATACATAATTAGTACTTTTTATTTTGTTTTCATAAATTTCTATTCAATCCACAGAGTTTGGTGTTATTTCTATTTAATTTTTGTGATTTTTTGCTTGTAGATATATAAATTTTTGAAGTCATTATGCATTTTATAGATTTAGTTAATTCCAATATACCCAAATTTCCTATTTAACCATGTCAGCGCCACATCAACCATGTGCCTGTCGATGCACCAAGTGTTTCCCACTTTGTTGCGCTTTACACCTCAGCCTCTAACTCAACCCGCCCCATGATGTCTTAACCAAAACTTTAGAGCCATCCAACTTGATCCACGTTGTTTGTTTTTAATACATGAAAATGGATGTCATCCTCTCATCGTCGCTATGGAACTTTAACCAGAGAACCATTCGTGTTCAAACCCTAAGTCTCGCTCGATTCTCAACCAAATCACATGGAGTTTGTTCTTACACCATCATCAAAGTGAAACGAACCTATCTATAATGCTAGGTGGACATGAACTGTTGAGTCTCTTCACAAGAGTTGGGGAAGCTTTTGGAAGGTTCAAAATGGGGTTTTGATGAAGTTGATTTCAAGGTAAAAAATCCCCTGAATTTCGAAGGCAAAATTAATATTTTAGGGATGGTGTGAAGGACTAGGAATGATGGGGATGAGGTTTGCAAGACCGTGGAAAGAGCTTGGGATCAATTTGGTAGGACTTCGTCAGACTTTGTGTGCTCTCCCTTTTGGTCGTGAGCATGCCCCATTTATAAGCTCAACCATAGAAGAGGAGCAAGGATCTAATTGTCTAGCTAAAGGCTGCTTATGTGGACCTCTGATGGGGGCTAAAGTCTAATGGAAATGTTAAATTTTTTGTTCAATTTTGGGTTTTTTCCTTTGGGTTGGTTCTCGCGTTTGAGCTCAACACTAGCCATGGTGTAGACAAGAGTCCCCCATCTCACTATGGAAGGCCAGTGGTGGAGAATGTTGAAGCCAATAAGGGTGGATCATGGGTAGGTGTGCTTGATATAAGTGGAAAGGGTTGAATTTTCTTTTTGGGTGGACTTTCGGTCAAGGCCATGTACATGAATTGGGCTCACCCCTCAAGAGGGCTAGGTCAGATGTTTAGCATGGGGGCTTTGGTGGTCAAGCCCAAATCATGGGGATTAAGGATTAATTTTGGGTTTAAGTGAGTTATTAGAATGGTTAAGTACTTTTCGAGGAGTATTGAAAGTATGGCCTGCTTTAGCCATAAATGGCATGGTGTCTTTCATCAAGCTCATGCATGACTCATTGGCTTGCCTGTGGCTTGGGTAGAGCCAAATGGCTTGCTTAAGGCTTGAGCATGGCTTACATGGCTTACATTAAAGAGGTATGGATGAATTTTTGGTCTTTTGAAATTATTTTCCATGAACTCAAATTTTTCCATTTTTATTAAGAAATATTATATTTTAGGCTTAATGTTCCTTTGAAATGGTGAGGATGTTGAAATCATGACATGAGAGCCAATATTTAATTTTAAATGAATTTTTGGTTTTGATGGGTGGGCTTGAGCTTGGTTTTGGTGGATTTTGGCTTTTGGATTTCATTTGATTTTGGATTTCATGGTGGGCTTTATAGGGTGGCTATGGTGGCCTTTAAGAGTTTGTTATGTTGGTTTGATTTTGGGCTTTTAAAATTCATGCTGATGGGCTTGGGTATAATTAATGATCAATTTAATTTAAGCTTGTGAGTGTGGTAAATTAATGTGAAATGTTCATATTGACGAGCGGCACATAAATGTATCAAATTTGTGGCCAATTGCTGAGGTTTGAATTGGGTGTCGGTGCGCAATTGATCTTGAATTTTGGGTTGAGGGATTTTAATGTTGGAGAATGATTTTGATTTGAGTATGTGGTGTGAATCTATGGGGGGTGCGCAATTGATCTTGAATTTTGGGTTGAGGGATTTTAATGTTGGAGAATGATTTTGATTTGAGTATGTGGTGTGAATCTATGGTGGTGGTGTTGCGTATGTATATGGGTGTATGTAGTGTGGGTGGATTGTGATTGTGATATGCATGTAAGGCTCAACACCCCTATAGCTTAATGGGTTTCCTTAAGGCATTTTCACTCTATAAGAACTCAATTTGATCAATATGTTGGTCTCAATCAACTCAACAAATTATTGAGATTTTAAGCTAACACACTTGAGACTACAAGCAGCTAAAAGGTGGTCTGAATTTCTTAAGTGATGTAGGTTCCAATGCTAGCCTTCCAGGAAAGTCATAGAAGAATCATATGGGTAGATTCTAAGCTCTAGAAGAGGAAATAAACCTCACCAAAAAGAGATCAACAAAACACATCAGTGATCTTCAATATGTCGAATGCCGACTCGAAAGCGACTACGTGGTTAGTCAACTTGTTGAGGCCTTTGTCTGAATCAAGGTTTGAGGTTTTGAACTTCTCGGGGGGTTAGCGTAAGAAATTTGTCGAGAGAAGGTTTTTTCTTCGTGGAGGATGGTTGTAGTTTGTCTGGTGTAATGTTTCTCTATCAGGGCTAATCTGACACTATCTTGTTTTGGATCTAGCTTGTCGTTAATCCTTAGTCCATCTGGGGGTCGGACCCTTGGCGACTATATTCCTACTAATTCTAGCTTTGTGGGTTTCCACTCCTTTGACCAGGGCTACTTAAAATAGAATCACCATCTGTTCTCTCATCTCTAGCATCAAATTCTCTTTCATCTTTATTACTTGTTGTCATATAATCTCTTTTGTACAATCCACATCTAATGTGTTCATATTCCTTGGGCGGCTGCTTTGCGACTGCACTGTGCTTCTCTTCTTGTTGGTGACATGATTTCACACTCAACTCACCTTTTAGGGTGTTGAACCCAAATGTGTTTGAGAATCACACTAAATGAATAAAGCATGAGAAATGAAGAAGAAAAGGTGCTTATGGATACATAGTTACCCATAAGCCCTTTTCCTATACAAAATAATCTTTGCACAATACATTTAGATGCTCCAACAAGCGGATTATTGATTGATAGTTGAAATCTTCGCTCAATACTCCTATGCTTGTTCGTTCGGCTCTGATGAGCCGAATCATGTTGAGGTAGTTTGAAAGTCTCTTAGTTAAACTTTTTTTTATGACTGCCTATAAGGTCTCTAACTTGCCTGTCTCATTCGTTTGATGATTGGTTGTCCTCCACTTGATTCATTCAACAAATATCATTCGTTTAGATATCTTGTTTGTCAACGAACTATCTAGGCGATTGATTAGGCAAAGCTCTGGGAAGTTCTTCCTGTCTCCGTGTCTGTTTCTCCCTAGACAAAATGGATTGTTTTATTAACTGCTCTTTAAATATTTTGACCAATGGGCCAACTCCATTTGTTGTGTGCTCATGTTCCACCCTGGAATTTGTGCCGACACAATACTGTCACATAGAGCTCAAGTTACGTATGTCTCGAGGCAGACTCAACCCACTTAAACCACCAGCTAGGACACAAAAAAGTGCCTAAAAGATTACAAATAAATAATGATCTTCTTTCAATTCTATTAAATGTTTGCTTTCTACAGCGCTTTTAATTGACACAATATAAAAAAAATGAAAATTAGATGAGCAACGATTTAATAACTTATGATGTAAATGTTGCCAAAAGTGCTTGACTTTTACAATGCACTTAGAAATAACTCTTGACATTACATAAAATTGAGTTCCATATTAGGAAATATTTTTAAAATCTTGTGCCCATTCTTCGTAAAGATCTTATGTTCCGCTCACTATATAAGTCGCATTTGATTTGTTTATCAAGTAATTCAAATATGAATAAATATTTTAAGGTTAATTTATAAATGAGCTCAACACGAACAAATATTTATTCTATCATGTTCCACTTATATTAACTCTAATTAATTAATTAATTTTTATTATAATTTTTTTTATAATTTTTTTGCCATTTTTTAAAAAAACTTAAATTTATTATTTTTGAATCATTTGGGTCATTTATTTCAAACATGATCTGACCTTGTANAAGAATTTTCTCTTGTAACCCAGTCCGAAACGGGGATTACGGGGAACACTTGCGTCAGGCGAGGCAGGAGCGAATAACATGTCTAATTCTTCATTCTTCGATTATTGGGTCCGAAATCCTATATGTTATAAACTTTTTAAGAGCGGCTAATTATCATACATATTATTAGGCCAATGTATTTATATCACCTAAATTTTATTTTTTCTATTTATATCACCTAAAATTTATTATTTATAATTATATCACTCAATTTCATATCACATCAAAATATGATCATTTTAATTTTAAAAAATACACATTTTTTATGCAAAACTATGTAAAAATTGAAGTGTAAGACCTGAATATGTAAATACATAAGAATTGAGAGATATTTTTGTAAATCTTCTTTATTATTATTTTTTATTTAATAAAGCTTTATTAATGTTAAAATAAATGATGACAAGTGTATTTTTCTTAAATGTTGAATCTAAAATTGTATGGGAAATATGCCTAAGAAATGAAATGTTTTATTAGGAGATAATTAAGAGAGAGTGCAAGTGAAGGAGCAATAGTAAATCAGCCAAAAAAAAACGTTTTGCTCGTAATATAGACCCATATTTATAGGTCTAGATCCCAACATGATGAAAATACAGGTCCGCCCCTAATCGTTAACCTTTCAAGGGGAATTTTTGGTAATTTACAAGATTATTTGCATAGAACAAAACTCGGGACCCATTCGAATGATAAAGACCACTGATCGTTTCATAGATCTTGGTTTGATCAATTCATGGCCCGGAGGAGTTCTCCCCATCGACCGTTCCACAGGCTAATAGCTACATGAGGGACTTATATTTGTTGTCTTCTGTCAATTACTTAGGCGAGGAATTTCGATCGTTGCTTATCTGGAAATAATTGTCTATTGCTTCATCCAATCAGTCGTACTTCTTTTCTGGATTGCCCATCTGCTTTTCGATTGGTGCAAACGCATTTTTATGTGTACATATTTAGTTCTGATTCTCTTGCTCCTTGGAAGCTATCTAACACATGAAGACAGGAGAATTTGTTGATCACGTGTACATGAATAAATAAGTAAACAATATTATTGCACAATAATGGACTTCCCTGGATTTTCACTCACCGACCATTATAAAATAGGTTTTGGGGCAAGGGAAATCTGCACAACTTCATCTTCTTTAGATTCCTTTGTCATGTGTCCTCCTCTCAACCTGTTCTCCGCGATGTTTTACGAAGGAGTCTCATTTTCTGATAAGAGTGTCTTTCTTAAGGCGATGAGTGACATGCGAGTGCAGGCCCGTAAGTTAGACGTGAAGCGTAAACCGTTAAGTGAGACATTTGATGCTAAAGAAACCTTCTGACCTTAGAAAAATTGAAGGACATCTCTAATGATCAGGGAAATAATCTCTCAAAAATTCATGTCATAATATTCTATAATTAAATTTAAATAATAAAAATATTTATGAAGTATTTAATTTTTTTAAAATTAAATACATAGTTAGTATTTTTAATTTTGTTTTTATAAATTTCTATTCTAACCACAGAGTTTGATGCTATTTATATTTAAGTTCTTGTGATTTTTTGCATGTCGCTGCATAAATTTTTGAAGTTATTATGCATTTTATAGATTTATTAAATTCCAATATACCCAAATTTCCTATTTAACCATGTCAACACCGCATCAACCATGTGTGTGTCGATGCACCATGCGTCGCCCACTAATTTGTTGTGCTTTACACCTCAGCCGCTAACTCGACCCGCCCCGTGATGTCTTAACCAAAACTTTAGAGCCACCCAACTTGATCCACGCTATTTGTTTTTAATACATGAAAATGGACGACATCTTCTCATTGTCCCCATGGAACTTTAACCAGAGAACCATTTGTGTTCAAACCCTAAGTCTCGCTCGATTCTCAACCACATCACATGGAGTTTGTTCCTACATCATCAAAGTGAGACCAACCTATCTATAATGCTAGGTGAACATGAACTGTTGAGTCTCTTCACAAAAGTCCAAATCGAGGTAAATATATGAGTTTTGAGTCTATACCTTAGTCCAAGGTGTGAAACCTCAATTGGATGGGTTGAGAAGCTTCACCTTAATGCCACACACCTCCTCCTTGCTTTGATTTGAGCTGTGTACGATCCTAGGTATGAACTTGACCAAATGGTGGATCGAGTTTGGTCTAGCTCTAGGCTAGAGGTCGCAAGAAGGGTGGGTTTTGATTGGAGAACTAATTTTAGGCTTTGAGGAAGGCTTTAGGAGGTTCAAAATGGGGTTTTGATGAAATTGATTTCAAGGTAAAAAATACGCTGAATTTCAAAGGCAAAATTAATATTTTAGGGATGGTGTGAAGGACTAGGAATGATGGGGATGAGCTTTGCAAGACCGTGGAAAGGGCTTGGGATCAATTTGGTAAGACTTCGTCAGACTTTTTGCACTGTCCCTTTTGGCCGTGAACATGTCCCATATATAATCTCAACCATAGAAGAGGAGCAAGGATCTAATTGTCTAGCTAAATGCTGCTTATCTGAACCTCTTACGGAGGCTAAAGTCTAATATAAATGTTGATTTTTTTGTTCAATTTTGGGTTTTTTCTTTTGGGTTGGTTCTCGCATTTGAGCTCAGTACTGGCCATGGTGTAGGGAAGAGCCTAGGGTGGTCACCGTCTCACTATGGAAGGCCAGCGGTGGAGAATGTTGAAGCCAATAAGGGTGGCTCATGGGTAGGTGTGCTTGCTATAAATGGAAATGGTTGAATTATCTTTTTGGGTGGACTTTCGGTCAAGGCCATGTACATTAATTAGGCTCACCCCTCAGGAGGACTAGATCTGATGTTTAGCATGGGAGCTTTGGTGGTCCAGCCCAAATCATGGGGATTAAGGATTAATTTTGGGTTTAAGCAAGTCATTAGAGTGGTTAAGTACTTTTCAGGGAGTATTGAAAGTATGGTCTCCTTTAGCCATAAATAGCATGGTGTCTTTCATGAAGCTCATGCATGACTCATTGACTTGCCTATAGCCTGGGTAGAGCCAAATGGCTTGCCTAAGGCTTGAGCATGGCTTACACGGCTTACATTAAAGAAGTATGGATGAATTTTTCGTCTTTTGAAATTATTTTCCATGAACTCAAAATTTTCCATTTTTATTAAGAAATATTATATTTTATGTTTCTTTGATATGGTGAGGATGTTGAAATCATGACATGAGAGCCAATATTTAATTTTAAATGAATTTTGGTTTTGGTGGGTGGGCTTGGTTTTGGTGGATTTGGGCTTTTGGATTTCATTTGATTTTGGATTTCATGGTGGGCTTTATAGGTTGGCTATGGTGGCCTTTAAGAGTTTTTATGTTGGGTTGATTTTGGGCTTTTAAAATTCATGGTGGTGGGCTTGAGTATAATTAATGATCAATTTAATTTAAGCTTGTGAGTGTGGTAAATTAATGTGGAACGTTCATATTAACGAGCGACACATAAAAGCATCAAATTTGTGGCCAGTTGATGGGGTTTGAATTGGGTGTCATTGGG
>JXCR01146267.1:215121-233095 GCA_002079205.1 Phalaenopsis hybrid cultivar
TGGGTTGAATGATTTTAATGTTGGAGAATGATTTTGATTTGAGTATGTGGTGTGAATCTGTGGTGGTGGTATTGTGTATATATATAGGTGTATGTAGTGTGGGTGGACTGTGACGGTGATATGCATGTAAGGCTCAACACCCCTAAAGCTTAATGGGTTTCCTTAAGGCATTTTCACGCTATAAGAACTCAACTTGATCAATATGTTGGTCTCAATCAACTCAAAAAATTATTGAGATTTTAAGCCAACACACAGGAGACTACAAGCAGCTAAGAGGTGGTCTGAATTTCTTAAGTGGTGTAGGTTCCAATGCTAGCCTTCCAGAAAAGTCATAGAAGAATCCTATGGGTAGATTCTAAGCTCTAAAGGAGGAAATAAACCTCACCAAAAAGAGATCAACAAAACACATCAATGATCTTCAATATGTCGAATGCCGACTCGAAAGCGGCTATGTGGCCAGTCAACTTGTTGAGGCCTTTGTACGATCGAGGTTTGGGGTTTTGAACTTCTCAGGGGGTCAGCGTAAGAAATTTATCGGGAGAAAGTTTTTTCTTCGTGGAGGATGGTTGTGGTTTGTATGGTGTGATGTTTCTCTACCATGGCTAATCTGACACTATCTTGGTAATGGGAGTCATCACCCCCATCTTCTATTGTTTTGGACCTTCGACCATTGGGTAATGACCCATCTAGCTTATTGTTAATCCTTAGTCCATCTCGGGGGTCGGACCCTTGGCGACTATATTCCTACTAATTCTAGCTTTGTGGGTTTCCACCTCCTTTAACCAGGGCTACTTAAAATAGAATCACCATCTGTTCTCTCATCTATAGCATCAACTTCTCTTTCATCTCTATTACTTGTTGTCATGTAATCTCTTTTGTACCATCCACATCTAGTTGGTTCCATGTTCTTTGGGCGGCTGCTTAGCAACTGCACTGTGCTTCTCTTCTTGTTGGTGACATGATTCCACGCTCAACACGCTTTTTAGGGTGTTGAACCCAAATGTGTTTGAGAATCACACTAAAAGAATAGAGCATGAGAAATGAAAGAGAAAAGGTGCTTATGGATACATAGTTACCCATAAGCCCTTTCCCTATACAAAAGATTCTTTGCACAATACATTTAGATGCTCCAACGAGTGGATTATTGATTGATAGCTGCAATCTTTGCTCAATACTCCTGTGCTTGTTCGTTCGGCTCTGATGACCCGAATCATGTTGAGGTAGTTTGAAAGTCTTTCAGTCAAACTTTTTTTTATGACTGCCTCTAAGGTCTCTAACTAGCCTGTCTCATTTGTTTGATGATTGGTTGTCCTCCACTTGACTCATTCAGCGGATATCATTCGTTCAGATATCTTGTTTGTTAACGAGCTATCTAGGCGATTGATTAGGCAAAGCTCCGGGAAGTTCTTCCCGTCTCCGTGTCTGTTTCTCCCTAGACAAAATGCATTGTTTTATTAACTGCTCTTTAAATATTTTGGCCAATGGGCCAACTCCATTTGTTGTGTGCTCATGTTCCACCCTGGAATTTGTGCTGACATTATACTGTCATATAGAGCTCAAGTTCGATTTTATATTTTGACAAACGAGCTGAGCTCAAGTTACGTATGTCTCGAGGCAGACTCAACCCACTTAAACCACAAAAAAGTGCCCAAGAGATTACAAATAAATTATGATCTTTTTTCAATTCTATTAAATGTTTGCTTTCTAGAGCGCTTTTAACTGACACAATAAAAAAAAATGAAAGTTAGATGAGCAACGATTTAATAACTTATGCTGTAAAATGTTGCCAAAAGTGCTTGACTTTTACAATTCACTTAGAAATAACTCTTGACATTACATAAAATTGAGTTCCATATTCGGAAATACTTCTAAAATCTTGTGCCCATTCTTCGCAAAGATCTTATGTTGTGCTCACTATATAAGCCGTATTTGATTTGTTTACTAAGTAATTCGAATATGAATAAATATTTTAAAGTAAATTTATAAATGAGCTCAACACGAACATATATTTATTTGATGATGTTCCACTTATATTAACTCTAATTAATTAATTAAATAATTAAATTCTATTATAATTTTTTATTTTAATTTTTTTGCCATTTTTTAAAAAAACTTAAACTTATTATTTTTGAATCATTTGGGTCATTTATTTCAAACATGATCTGATCTTGTATAAAAAATTTTTTTGAATGGACAGAACATAAATAAATATTGAGTTATATTTATTATATTTAAAAATATTAGAATAAACAAGTACAGAAAAGTTAAAAGAGATGACAAAAAACAAAAAATCAAATAAAAATACTAAAAATAATCTCATAACGCCAAAGAAAAATAAAAATAAAAAGTATTGCAATCCACCAGTCGATCAAGAATTACAGCATAATATATTATTAAATTATAAATAAAAATAAATTAAAAGAGAACCAAAAGGATGACATTGATTCTCTGATTAGCTTTGCAAGTGGCTTTGCTGGCTTCTCTAACAGTCCTATTTTATTTGCACAAGGAAAAGCTGGGGAGGCATGAGAGAACATAATTGGAGATCGACAGCTTGAGTGGGTCGGGCGCTTGTGGGACCCACCGAAGCCTGATTAGAAGAATAGGCGTCCGGTAGAATTGTGGCTTCTGTGATTAATTCAACTTGGTTTGTCCAACTGCAAGTAGCTGTCGTAATTGAGTAATATTATAAGCACATTTACATGCTTAACATCCTATACGTATTTATTTATATATATAACCTTTAAAATTTATTTTTTATATGTATAATATTTCATCACATAAAAAAATACTACCCTTAACTTTTTAAAATGACATATTTTTTCATGCATAGATAGGGTGGTGTATGTACAAGGGCAGAACTAACATTTTTTTTAGGACACGACAAACTATTCCCCTAGACATAATGTGAGAGGGGCTAGACAATGAAAGATAAAATGCATTTCTAGAAGGGGAAAAATTGTATTTCAGAAAGGGCAAAAGACCAACTTGATTTTCCATATAAGTAAGAATTTTAATTTCAGGAGGGGGCAATTGGCCCCGTACCTTGCGTGAGCCCGCCCTTGTATATGAATTTAAAAATTAAAATTTAAGTGTTAGATATATAAATACATGGAGATTGAGTGGTATGTATATCTTGCAATTAAAATAAAACCAAGCCTCGAAGAGTATGTAGTGATTTTGTCATAATGTTTTGGTTAACATTTTGTTATATCTATCTATCTATCTATCTATCTATCCATATGTAAGCCACAGAAAACATAGGAGCGTTAGTGTGGATGGGTGGGGAAATTGCACGAAAGAAAAACTGATAATGACCATATGTAAGCCACAGAAAACATAGGAGCGTTAGTGTGGATGGGTGGGGAAATTGCACGAAAGAAAAACTGATAATGCAGAATAATTACAACAAACCGCAATCCAGCCCAAACCACACATGAAACAACACAGAAATCTAAAGTGAAAGGTATGCTTAAGGACAAATATATGGAATGTCCAACTTGTCACCAGCAAGCAATTGTTTTAGAGGAAAAGGAGGATGTACACCAACAAATAGTTCATTGGTGCCTCTCTTAGCAAGTCAATCTATAGGGGAATTTACCTCACTTAAAATGAAGCTAGGCTTAAATGTTAGGTGGTGTTAGTTAATAAACTACCAACTTCTATTTAAAAAATATAAGCCCGATTCCAATGGGGCTGGGTAGCAGTGGACAACATATCATAAAAAAAATGGTAGAATAGGTTTCAATGATAAGCTTATGCATATGAAAAAAGTTGCAACCTGCAAGGATAATAATACAGCCCAACATTCAGATGCAAGAGGACAGGAGGCACAGATGGTCGAGGCGTAATAACATATAACAATGCCCAAGCAGTCCCTAATAACACCCCCAACACCAGATGCATTAGCAATCCAACTACCATCATATTTATTTTAAACCAGCTGGCATTAGGGGGCAACCATCTCAACAAGATAGATCCACCACATTCAGGTGGGGGGGGGTGGGGGGCGAATGAGAGAGAACATCACCAAAGCATCGACTAGCAGTAAAGAAGTGAGAAAGGATAAAAGATAATGTAAGAGAGGGAGGTGGAGGAGAGCATAAATGTTTGTAACTATTCATTGCAGACCAAATAAACCATAGAACAATTAAAGGAAAATAAGCCAACTTTTGTTTAAAAAGGTGACATGATTGTCAGACTGACAAGAAAGCATCCATGATGGGGTAGTAGCCATTGAACTCCAAAATATCTCCCAAGCATCGTCTAGACCTCGCTGCCAAAAGTGTAGTTATATATAAAAAATGTAATTCTTTCTTCCTCACAATTACAAATGTATCATTTGGAAGCAAGCCACAACTTCTTTAACTTTAATATATCATAGAGTGGCAACATATAAGAGAAAAACTTCCATAAGAAAAAAGAGATATAGGGGGTGAAAAGATTGTGTCATATTAATTTACCCCATCTCCAAGCATTAAAAGTATGTAGCTATTTATAAATCATTTTGGTAATAGAAACCTGAGAAGTTACTTTCCAAAGAGGTTTATCCTTTCTATGCCAAGCAATAGGGATTGTAGCAATTTGTGCAACATTAACACCAACCAAACCTCTTAGTTTAAAAATATCCTGAGAGCCATCAATCCAAAAATTAGATACCAACATCCCATGCCAATGACTATGAGGAGAAAACTCTATTTTATCTCTCAATCCCCAATGTTCATGCCAGAAAGATACCTTAACCTCACCAAGATCCCAAAAAATAAATTGATTAGCTACCTTTTATGCTTTTAACATAGATTTGCAGATTCTGGAGTCACTAACCCTCCAAGAAACCAAGGAGGAGTGATGTTGAATTCAATGTTTTTTATACACAAATTTAGCCCAAAGTGGCTCACCATTTCTAAATTTAAACCATAATTTACACATATTGATTTTAGATATATTCTCAAGATTTTTAAAATCAAACCCACCCACAAAGGAAGGTTTGCAAATCGTATTCTAGGAAGCCCATATTTTCTTATTCCCTCCTCAAGACTAGAGAAACTTGTTAAAAGTGAGCTCCAAAGTTTTGTGTGTTCTCTTTTTAAGGTTAAGCACTTGCACTGCAGAATGTGGAATGCTATGGAGCACACATTTAAGTAAGGCCAGTTGACCTCCATTGGAAAGAAAAATTTTTCTCTAATTAAAATTTTAGCTTTAATCTTATCCACCACAACATCTAACTGAATTTGTTCTCTCCTCCCTCTAAGAATTTTAATCCCCTGGTATCTAAGTAGGAGAGAAGATGAAGCGCAACAAGTATATGAAATAGCCCAATTAATGAAATGAGCATTAACAGACTTCCCCACGTACTAATGAAATTTGGCTTTATTGAACATAAGACCCTAAGTGTTTTGAAAAATGTTAAGAGTGGCATGAGGTTTTTGATAGCAGGCGTAATGGCTTTTGTGAAAATAATTGCATCATCAACATAAGCTAATTGACTAACAAGCACTTTAGATTTATGATTGAATTGCACATAAGGGTGATTCTCATGCAAGGCGTTGAAAAACGAGAAAAATAATCAAAAGCAAATATAAATATAGTAGGGAAAAAGGATCACTTTGTCGAATACCTCTTGAGCAGAAAATAAGTCGTAGGAATTACCATTAACCAGCACACTGTAAAAATTGCTCTCCAACCATCTTCGAATGATGTTGCAAAATATAGAATGAAAACCTTTAGCCTTTAAGATATTTAAATAAACTCTCAACTGATAGTATCAAAGGCTTTTTTTAAATTCATTTTTATAGTCATATTCTCTCCCCTACATTTCCTATTTAAATCCTCCTTCATCGCTTGAGCCAAAATGATATTATCAATTATGTCCATCCCTTTAATAAAAGATGATTATTGTGGTGAAATAATTATAGCAAGGTGGGGTTGAAGATGAGAAACAAGTAGTTTACTAATAACTTTAGTATAACTGATGTGAGAGAGATGAGCCTAAAACTATCCCATCCAGTCGTATCATTAGATTTAGAGATAAGCAGAATCAAATAAGATGAGAAGTATTTACCAGAATTGTCCCCTAAAAAGAAACTTTGAATAGCAAGAGTGACCTCTTTCTTTATGATGTCCCAACAATGCACATAAAACTTGGAAGTAAAGCCATTGATGCTGTATTGGGATTGATCTCCTTGAAAATGGTTAGGATATCATGTTCAGATGGGACATCAGCTAAAGATAATACTTCAACATAATCCGTCTCACCATTAAAATAAGCTAGAAACATGGGAAGCACCTGCAAGTTGGTATCAAATAAGTAAGTAAATTATTGAGCAACATTATTACCAATTGCATCCTAATCAGTAATCACGTTTCCATCTAAGGTTTTAATTTTATGATAGTGTTCATAATTCTTTGATTCTTAATTAAAGCATGAAAATATTGAGTATTTCAATCAGATTTTGTAAAGTAAGTGTCATGAGCTTTTTGCTGCAAGAAATCTTCCTCCAAAGTAATTTCTTCAAGAAGATTTTGGTGGGCCTAAGCAACATCAGCTACAAGATGTGGATTATAAAGCACTTGATGATACATTCAATTGAGTGCGATCCAATATTTTGATTTTATTCAAATCATTATGGCAACATGAGTTTTTCTTTAACNGTGGTGGTGGTGTTGCGTATGTATATGGGTGTATGTAGTGTGGGTGGATTGTGATGGTGATATGCATGTAAGGCTCAACACCCCTAAAGTTTAATGGGTTTCCTTAAGGCATTTTCACTCTATAAGAACTCAACTTGATCAATATGTTGGTTTCAATCAACTCAACAAATTATTGAGATTTTAAGCCAACACACATGAGATTACAAGCAGCTAAGAGATGGTCTGAATTTCTTAAGTGATGTAGGTTCCAATGCTAGCCTTCTAGGAAAGTCATAGAAGAATCCTATGGGTAGATTCTAAGCTCTAGAGGAGGAAATAAACCTCACCAAAAAGAGATCAATAAAACACATCAGTGATCTTCAATATGTCGAATGCCGACTCGAAAGCGGCTATGTGGTTAGTCAACTTGTTGAGGCCTTTGTACGAATCGAGGTTTGGGGTTTTAAACTTCTCGGGGAGCGTAAGAAATTTATCGGGAGAAGTTTTTTTCTTTGTGGAGGATGGTTGTGGTTTGTGTGGTGTGATGTTTCTCTACCAGGGCTAATCTGACACTATCTTGGTAATTGGAGTCATCACCCCCATCTTCTATTGTTTTGGACCTTCAACCATTAGATAATGACCCATGTAGCTTGTCGTTAATCCTTAGTCCATCTCGGGGTCGGACCCTTGGCGACTATATTCCTACTAATTCTAGCTTTGTGGATTTCCACCTCCTTTGACCAGGGCTACTTAAAATAGAATCACCATCTGTTCTCTCATCTTTAGCATCAAATTCTCTTTCATCTCTATTACTTGTTGTCATATAATCTCTTTTGTACCATCCACATCTGTTTGGTTTATGTTCCTTGGGCGGCTGCTTTGCGATTGCACTGTGCTTCTCTTTTTGTTGGTGACATAATTCCACGCTCAACACACATTTTAGGGTGTTAAACCCAAATGTGTTTGAGAATCACACTAAATGAATAAAGCATGAGAAATGAAGGAGAAAAGGTGCTTATGGATACATAGTTACCCATAAGCCCTTTTCCTATACAAAAGAATCTTTGCACAATACATTTAGATACTCCAACAAGTGGATTATTGATTGATAGCTGCAATCTTCGTTCAATACTCCTATGCTTGTTCGTTTTGCTCTGATGAGCCGAATCATGTTGAGGTAGTTTGAAAGTCTCTCAGTCAAACTTTTTTTATGACTGCCTCTAAGGTCTCTAACTCGCCTGTCTCATTCGTTTGATGATTGGTTGTCCTCCACTTGACTCATTCAACGAATATCATTCGTTCAGTTATCTTGTTTGTCAACGAACTATCTAGGCGATTGATTAGGCAAAGCTCTAGGAAGTTCTTCCCGTCTCCGTGTCTGTTTCTCCCTAGACAAAATGGATTGTTTTATCAAATGCTCTTTAAATATTTTGACCAATGGGCAAACTCCATTTGTTGTGTGCTCATGTTCCACCCTGGAATTTGTGCCGACGCGATACTATCACATAGAGCTCGAGTTTGATTTTATCTTTTGACAAAAGAGCTGAGCTCAAGTTATGTATGTCTCGAGGCAGACTCAACCCACTTAAACCACCAGCTAGGACACAAAAAAGTGCCCAAAAGATTACAAACAAATTATGATCTTCTTTCAATTCTATTAAATGTTTGCTTTCTACAGAGCTTTTAACTGACACAATAAAAAAAAATGAAAGTTATATGAGCAACGATTTAATAACTTATGATGTAAAATGTTGCCAAAAGTGCTTGACTTTTACAATGCACTTAGAAATAACTCTTGACATTACATGAAATTGAGTTTCATATTCGGAAATACTTTTAAAATCTTGTGCCCATTCTTCGCAAAGATCTTATGTTCTGCTCACTATATAGGTCGTATTTGATTTGTTTATTAAGTAATTCGAATATGAATAAATATTTTAAGGTTAATTTATAAATGAGCTCAACACGAACAAATATTTATTTGATCATGTTCCATTTATATTAACTCTAATTAATTAATTAAATTTTATTATAATTTTTTATTTTAATTTTTTTGCCATATTTTAAAAAAACTTAAATTTATTATTTTTGAATCATTTGGGTCATTTATTTCAAACATGATCTGATCTTGTATAAAATTTTTTTGAATGGACAGAACATAAATAAATATTGAGTTATATTTATTATATTTAAAAATATTAGAATAAACAAGTACAGAAAAGTTAAAAGAGATGACAAAAAACAAAAAATCAAATAAAAATACTAAAAATAATCTCATAACGCCAAAGAAAAATAAAAATAAAAAGTATTGCAATCCACCAGTCGATCAAGAATTACAGCATAATATATTATTAAATTATAAATAAAAATAAATTAAAAGAGAACCAAAAGGATGACATTGATTCTCTGATTAGCTTTGCAAGTGGCTTTGCTGGCTTCTCTAACAGTCCTATTTTATTTGCATAAGGAAAAGCTGGAGGCACGAGAGAGCATAATTGGAGATCGACAGCTTGAGCGGGTAGGGCGCTTGTGGGACCCACCGAAGCCTGATTAGAAGAATAGGCGTCCAGTAGAATTGTGGCTTCTGTGATTAATTCAACTTGATTTGTCCAACTGCAAGTAGCTGTCGTAATTGAGTAATATTATAAGCACATTTACATGCATAACATCCTATTCATATTTATTTATATATATAACCTCTAAAATTTATTTTTTATACTTATAATATTTCATCACATAAAAAAAATACTACCCTTAACTTTGAAAATGACATTTTTTTTCGTGCATAGATAGGGTGGTGTATGTACAGGGGCAAAACTTACCTTTTTGTTTTTAGAGCATGACAAACTATTCTCCTAGACTCAATGTGAGAGGGGCTCGGACAATGAAAAATAAAGTGTATTTCTAGAAGGGGAAAAATGATATTTCAGAAAGGGCAAAAGACCAACTTGCTTTTCCATATAAGTAAGAATTTTAATTTCAGGAGGGGGAAATTGGCCCCCGTACCTTGCGTGAGCCCGCCCCTGTATATGAATGTAAAAATTAAAATTTAAGTGTTAGATATATAAATACATGGAGATTGAGTGGTATGTATATCTTGCAATTAAAATAAAACCAAGCCTCGAAGAGTATGTAGTCATTTTGTTAAAATGTTTTGGTTAACATTTTGTTATATCTATCTATCTATCTATATATCTATCTATCCATATGTAAGCCACAGAAAACATAGGAGCGTTAGTGTGGATGGGTGGGGAAATTGCACGAAAGAAAAACTGATAATGCAGAATAGTTACAGCAAACCTCAATCCAGCCTAAACCATCACATGAAACAACACAGAAAGCTAAAGTGAAAGGTATGCTTAAGGACAAATATATGGAATGTCCAACTTGTCATCAGCAAGCAATTGTTTCAGAGGAAAAGGAGGATGTACACCAACAAATAGTTCATTGGTGCCTCTCTTAGCAAGCCAATCTATAGGGGAATTTACCTCTCTTAAAATGAAGCTGGGCTTAAATGTGAGGTGGTGTTAGTTAATAAACTACCAACTTCTATTAAAAAAATACAAACCCGATTCCAATGGGGCTGGGTAGCAGTGGACAACATATCATAAAAATGGTAGAATAGGTTGCAATGATAAACTTATGAATATGATAGCAGTGGACAACATATCATAAAAAATGGTAGAATAGGTTGCAATGATAAACTTATAAATATGAAAAAAAGTTGCAACCTGCAAGGATAATAGTATAACCCAACATTCAAATTCAAGAGGACAGAAGGCACAAATGGTTGAGGCATAATAACATATAACAGTGCCCAAGCAGTCCCTAATAACACCCCCAGCACCAGATGCATTAGCAATCCAACTACAATCATATTTATTTTAACCCAACTGACATTAGGGGGCAGCCATCTGAACAAGATAAGTCCACCACATCTGGGGGGGTGGGGGGCAGAATGAGAGAGAACATCACCAAAGCATCAACTAGCAGTAAAGAAGTGAGAAAGGATAAAAGATACTGTAAGAGAGGGAGGTGGAAAAGAGCATAAATGTTTGTAATTATTCATTGCAGACCAAATAAACAATAGCACGGTTAAAGGAAAATAAGCCAGCTTTTGTTTAAAAAGGTGACATGATTGCCAAACTGACAAGAAAGCATCCATGAAGGGGGTAGTAGCCATTGAACTCCAAAATATCTCCCAAGCATCGTCTAGACCTCGCTAGCTAAAGTGTAGTTATAGAAAAAAAGTGTAATTGTTTCTTCCTCACAATTACAAATGTATCATTTGCAAGCAAGTCGCAACTTCTTTAACTTTAATATATCATAGAGTGGCAACATAGAAGAGAAAATTTTCCATAAGAAAAAAGAGATAGAGGGGGTGAAAAGATTGTGTCATATTAATTTACCCCATCTCCAAGCATTAAAAGTATGTAGCTATTTATAAATCATTTTGGTAATAGAAACTTGAGAAGTTACTTTCCAAAGAGGTTTATCCTTTCTATGTCAAGCAATAGGGATTGTAGCAATTTGTGCAACATTAACACCAGCCAATCCTCTTAGTTTAAAAATATCCTGAGAGCCATCAATCCAAAAATTAGATACCAGCATCCCATGCCAATGACTCTGAGGAGAAAACTTTATTTTATCTCTCAATCCCCATTGTTCATGCCAGAAAGATACCTTAGCCTCACCAAGATCCCAAAAAATAAATTGATCAGCCACCTTTTATGCTTTTTAACATAGATTTCCAGATTCTGGAGTCACTAACCCTCCAAGAAACCAAGGAGAGGTGATGTTGAATTCAATGTTTTTGATACATAAATTTAGCCCAAAGTGACTCACCATTTCTAAATTTAAACCATTATTTACACATATTGATTTTAGATATATGTTCAAGATTTTTAAAATCCAACCCACACACAAAGGAAGGTTTGCAAATCTTAGTCTAAGAAGCCATATTTTCTTATTCCCTCCTCAAGACTAGAGAAACTTGTTAAAAGTGAGCTCCAAAGTTTTTTGTGTGCTCTTTTTAAGGTTAAGCACTTGCACTGCAGAATGTGGAATGCTATGGAGCACACATTTAAGTAAGGTCAGTTGACCTCCATTGGAAAGAAAAATATTTCTCTAATTAAAATTTTAGCTTTAATCTTATCCACCACAACATCTAACTGAATTTTTTCCTTCCTCCCTCTAAGAATTTTAACCCTCAGGTATCTAAGTAGGAGAGAAGATGAAGCGCAACTAGTATATGAAATAGCCCAATTAATGAAATGAGCATTAATAGACTTTCCCACGTACAAATGACATTTGGCTTTATTGAACATAAGACCCGAAGTGTTTTGAAAAACGTTAAGAGTGGCATGAGGGTTTTGATAGCAGGCTTGATGGCTTTTGTGAAAAGAATTGCATCATCAACATAAGCTAATTGACTAACAAGCACCTTAGATTTATGATTGAATTGCACATAAGGGTGATTCTCATGCAAGGCGTTGATCAAACGAGAAAAATAATCAAAAGCAAATATAAATATAGTAGGGAAAAAGGATCACTTTGTCGAATACCTCTTGAGTAGAAAAGAAGACATAGGAATTACCATTAACCAGCACACTGTAAAAATTATTCTCCAACCATCTTTGAATGATGTTGCAAAATATAGAATGAAAACCTTTAGGCTATAAGATATTTAAATAAACTCTCAACTGATAGTATCAAAGGCTTTTTCTAAATCCATTTTTATAGCCATATTCCCTCCCCTACATTTCCCATCTAATCCTCCTTCATCGCTTGAGCCAAAATGATATTATCAATTATCTCCCTCCCTTTAATAAAAGATGATTATTGCGATGAAATAATTGTAGCAAGGTGGGGTTGAAGACGAGAAACAAGTATTTTACTAATAACTTTAGTATAACTGATGTGAGAGAGATGGGCCTAAAACTATCCCATCTAGTCGTATCATTAGATTTAGAGATAAGCATAGTCAAATAAGATGAGAAGTATTTACTAGGATTGTCCCCTAAAAAGAAACTTTGAATAGCAAGAGTGATCTCTTTCCTTATGATATCCCAACAATGCACATAAAACTTGGAAGTAAAGTCATTGATGTTGTATTGGGATTGATCTCCTTGAAAGTGGTTAGGATATCATGTTCAGATGGGACATCAACTAAAGATAATGCTTCAACATAATGCCTCTCACCATTAAATAAGCTAGAAACATGGGAAGCACCTGCAAGTTAGTATCAAATAAGTAAGTAAATTATTGAGCAACATTATTACCAATTGCATCCTCATCAGTAATCACATTTCCATCTAAGGTTTTAATTTTATGATAGTGTTCATAATTCTTTGATTCTTAATTGAAGCATGAAAATATTGAGTATTTCGATCAGATTTTGCAAAGTAAGTGTCATGAGCTTTTTGCTGCAAGAAATCTTCCTCCAAAGTAATTTTTTCAAGAAGATTTTGATGGGCCTAAGCAACATCAGCTACATGATGTGGATTATAAAGCACTTGATGAAACATTCAATTGAGTGCGATCCAATATTTTGATTTTATTCAAATCATTATGGCAACATGAGTTTATCTTTAACACATCTCTTTTTTTACAACTTGTTAGAATAATTCACGTGCTAGAAAAATTTTGTCGTAATTTGACTACTCAACTAACAGTAAATCATGGGATTGAAAATATGGGCTATTACCATATTAAACTGAAAGAGATATAAAAAAGAAAGAGGGGAGGGGGTGGGGGTGGGGGCAGGGTGGGCGGGGTGGGCGGGGGGAGAAAATCCCCCCTTTCCAAACTCTTGATAACCTATAACTCTTGGGGTGTTCCTTACATATGTTTAAGATTTGACGAGGATAATAATAAAATATAGGAAATTGCATTAATCCATGTTACATTGTGATATTATATTATGGGAATCCCTCTAGTCATAAGAAATAAAGATCGTGAGAGTTGATAGTCGACAATGAAAGCACGACACTTGGAGTTTAGCAAGGTAAGTTTGATATATCAACTTGGTAAGTAGTCAACTCAACAGCTTTATTAGATAACTTTAACAAGTCAACTCAATAGGTAAGCTTGGTAAGGCTACCCGATAAGGTAACTTAGTAGGATAATTGGCTGCTCGTTAATTCAACAGTCTAACTTGGTAGGGCAACATTGCAAGGCTACTTGCAACACAACTTGGTAGCTCGTCCACTCAGCAAGACAACCTATTATGACAACTTGGTGTGGCTATCTGACAAGACATCTATTTGATGAGTTAACTTAGTAGGCCGTCTTATAGGTAGTCATTTAAGTTTTTGACATTTTTGTAAATTTGAAAACTAAATGTAAGAAAATAACGTAATAACAAAAGTTTTATTCATAGCTCAATAGTGAGGGTTATACATTGATCATCTCTATAGGATTAGTTCAAAATTTTTTTGCCAACTGAATTGACGATTGACTTGCACAAGATTAGTAGGATAATTTCTATTGAAAATATCCCTTCATCAAGAAGATTTATGTGTTGTATATAGCCACTAGAATGGTCGAGCTCTCATGTGTAATTTCATCTATGATGGAAACCATATGGAGAGATTTTTGCTGACTCGACCCGCTATTCATGTTTCGACGCGCCGTCCGGCTTGATCCCCCCCGTCCGTTTGATACACGCTTGATTGAACGGCTCCCCGTCATCGTCCCCGATAGAATGATCCCGTGCCCGTCCAGACTAAAACCTTAAGATCTCGGCCTAGACTCAACCAAATCACTTCGGGTTTGATCCTATGGACTCGTCTAAGTGAGATGAACACATCTATACGGCTAAGGTATCATGAAAACAAGTTTAAGTAAATGGAGAATCAAAATAAGCTTGGGAGGAGGAGGAGTTTTATACCTTTGCTCTGAGAAGAGAGGCTTCGATCAGAGGTGCTCGGCATATTCGTTGGGGTCCAAGGAGATTAGGGATTGAGTCCCTGGCCTTGGTATGAAGTCTAGGTATGAATTCGACCAAGCTCGATTTCAGGTGTTGGTNGGGCGGGGGGTGGGGGGAGAAAATCCCCCCATTCCAAACTCTTGATAACCTATAACTCTTGGGGTTTTCCTTACATATGTTTAAGATTTGGCAAGGATAATAATAAAATATAGGAAAGTGCATTAATCCATGTTACATTATGATATTATATTATGTGATTTTCTCTAGTCATAAGAAATAAAGATCGTGAGAGTTGATAGTCGGCAATGAGAGCATGACACTTGGAGTTTAGCAAGGTAAGTTCGATATATCAACTTGGTAAGTAGTCAACTCAACAGCTTTATAAGATAACTTTAACAAGTCAACTTGGTAAGGCTACCTGATAAGGTAACTTAGTAGGATAATTGGTTGCTCATTAATTCAACAGGATAACTTGGTAGAGCAACATAGCAAGGCTACTTGCAGCACAACTTGGTAGCTCGTCCACTCAACAAGACAACCTATTATGGCAACTTGGTGTGGCTATCTGACAAGACAACTTAGCAAGCCAACCTGGTAGATCTATTTGATGAGTTAACTTAGTAGGCCGTCTTATAGGTAGTCATTTAAGTTTTTAACTTTTTTTTAAATTTGAAAAATAAATGTAAAAAAATAACATAATAATAAAAGTTTTATTCATAGCTCAATAGTGAGGGTTATACATTGATCATCTCTATAGAATTAGTTTAAGTTTTTTTGCCAGCTGAATTGACGATTGACTTGCACAAGATTAGTAGGATAATTTCTTTTGAAAATACCCCTTCATCAAGAAGATTTATGTGTTGTATACAGCCACTAGAATGATCGAGCTCTCATGCGTAATTTCATCTATGGTGGAAACCATATGGTGAGATTTTCTTTTAAAAGATAATAAGTTTGAAAATTAAAGTTCATAAAGTAAAATAATATGAGTGATTTTCACTAAGAGCTAATTGGTTATTTTTCTAAGGATTCTAGCTTTCTATAAGGAGTCATCTGAAGGTCACTTTGGTTAGTCTTGTAGGATTTCATTTTGGGGGCATTTTGGCTCGCCATCAGGGAATATGCTTTGAAACCTTAACCCAAGTAAGAACACCATATAACATTTTTACTAAGTATGTTCCACGAAAATTAGGTATCAAAATAGTATGATGCTTAGTTTAAATTTCGTCAGCTTTAAACAATATGAACCTAGCTAATGAAACTCACAAAACTTAATTTGCCCATTTATCTGTTCCCTTAGCCATGTACATTGGTGGCTAATGTCAATTTTAACAAATGCAAATAATTCATGTGTTGGATGAAATAAAGAAAAATAAAAAAAAGGGAAAGCCTTAAGGGTAAAATATCTTATAGTATTCATTACTACAAATTATTGAGATCTGGAGCTTCAATGAGATATCTTGTAATAAGATTTTCCTTGATAAGAATAGGGTTGCAAATGAATCAAGTGTTTGATAATTTGCTCATGGCTCAATTCGATTATAAATTTTTTTATGATTGTTTCATTAATTAATGAAGCAAGTTTAAAAGTTTTTGGAGTACTTGATTACTAGATGAATAAGTTTAAACTTTTTTTATTTCATTTATGATCATGAACAATATCATTTATTACTCATGAACATGCTTTTGAACAAGCTCAATTACAAATAAATTGTAGGCCTTTCAAAAATAACATTATTTAAAATTTTATTTTTAGCCTCAAAGAGCATTGTTTGATATGGCTCATTTATTTTTTTCCAGCAAGATGCTTATATAAAACTCCAACAACATTTAATTAAAGCTCAAATAAAGATAGATTAACTCATTTATTTTGTTAAATGGGCTACTTATTAATAAGATTGATAATCTCTATATGAACAAAGCTTCCAGAGGTTAATTATAAATGAGCTTGAGCTAGAACATAGTCTTAAGATCTTGAATTTAGTTTTTAGAATCAAGCTTGAAAAAGCTCTTAATAAATGAGTTTGAGCTTGAATAGGCACTGATCAATTTTAATTAAGTTTATTTGTAGCCACTATTTTTTTTTTTTGGAGATTTACTAGTATAACACTTAAAACATACATATTTACATACTCAGAGTTGAAAATTACAATTTAGGTGTGCAACACCTAAAACATCCCCTTAGCTTAAAAAAAGCCCTTTCGACAATACCTTTTGCATGCCTCTTCTTTGAATGTACATGAATTATTATTCATTTTTCTTGCAACATGACATTGTTTAATTCACACAACATAGATGGTAGAATAAAGAAACCATTATTTTCCTCACTTTCATTCATCTGACTGAAATTCACATCAAGAAGGAGGAGGTAGTAGCAGGAATTGACCCGACCCGTAATTACACGGTAATTTAGCTTCCAAAGATGACCAATAACTTGCCCAATTTATATTTAGCGGTTAGTGTACAAAATCGATATGATATAAAATTAAGAAAATAATTTACACACTAGGGATACTACGCAAGTATATGTATCGTTTCAAGTAATGTAGGTCTTTCTTTAAAACCATAGTAACGAACCCATAAAGAAATGAGGTAATAAATTCCTTAGGATAAGTTCTAGTCTACTACTATAAAGATTTAGTTTTAGAAGGTTGATTAAGATGATGATTGACCAGAGAAAAATATGTTGAGATTTTCATACCTATCCTATACTGTTTTTTATGATATTACACTTTAAAGAAATGTATTTTTTATGTTTTGTTGCAGGAATGATGAATTAGAGTTATTGGAGAAAAAAGATGCAAAAAAAAGCAAATTTGGAGAAAAAAGAACCAAAATTTGAAAAATTAAACTAGGGCGCAGACGGCGCCATCAACCCCGCTGATGGCGAGATTTTCCCGAGACTCCAGAATTAATTCATTAAGAAGGTCAGCCGACGTCGCCCTCGAGGCCGCCGACAGCGAGCTCTGTGGTTATGCCCAATCAGGCTTTGGATAAGGCCAAATTTTGAAGGGATGCTTAGGCAACTCTTGGGAAAGCTCATCCACAACTTTAAGAGAACATTTTGGCCGAAAATGAGAGAAGTCCTAGAGGTTAGAAAGGTTCCAATAGTGTGTAAAATTGTGAGCAATTCTTCGAGAGATTATAAGAGTGGAAGGAAAGTGAGAGATTTCTTCCTCCTTACTACTTCGAAGAGGAATTCTGTGTGCTGTAAAGAAAGGAAGAGATTCAGAGAAACTTTGAGGAGTGTTCTTGAGGAGAATTTAGAGATAAGTTATTTACTTGTTGTAGTTTGTATGACTTTGATTTTTTATATGAATTCCGAGTTTTGTTGCATTTTCCCCATGAGATCTGAGTAGTTTTCTCTGTCTTTCTCCATGTCTCGAGATTTGTGAAATGGTGATTTGAATTGGT
>JXCR01146267.1:256991-341183 GCA_002079205.1 Phalaenopsis hybrid cultivar
ATCATGTTGGGCTAGGCTTAGGTCTAGCTTGGGTTAGCCTTGGGCTAAGTCCAAATTGATTGTTGTAAATTGTCAATAGGGACCTCATGAAGAGTTTTCAACATGAATTGGATGCCAATTTGTAGGTTAAGGCAATCAATTGGGTGAAATTTAGGGACTTTTTAATGGTCAATAGGGACCTCATGAAGAGTTTTCAACATGAATTGGATGCCAATTTGGGGGTTAAGGAAATCAAAGTCAATAGGGACCTCATGAAGAGTTTTCAACATGAATTGGATGTGAATTTGGAGGGTAAGGCCTAGGCTTGGGTCTAGCTTGGGTTAGCCTTGGGCTAAGTCCAAATTGATTATTTTAAATGGTGATAGGCTTGGGTCTAGCTCGGTTAGCCTTGGGCTAAGTCCAAATTGATTATTGTAAATGGTCGCTTGGGTCTAGCTTGGGTTAGCCTTGGGCTAAGTCCAAATTGATTGTTATAAATGGTCAAAGGATCTCATGAAGAGTTTTCAACATGAATTGGATGCCAATTTGTGGGTTAAGGCAATCAATTGGATATTCATGAAGAGTTTTCAACATGAATTGGATGCCAATTTGGAGGTTAAGGCAATCAATTGGGTAAATAGTTTTGAATATGAATTGGATGCCAATTTGGAGGTTAAGGCAATCAATTGGGTGAAATTTGGAACTTAGACAATTTGGGGCTAAATTTGGGAATTTTGGATATAGGCCAAAATCAAATGGATTTGAGGCTTCATCAAGGTCAATTGATGGTTGATTTTGATGTATAGGAATGTTATCAAGATTTTGCAACATTAATTGGGGCCAATTGACTAGGCTATGGGTTCAATTTGGTAAGATTAGGTCATATGATCAAAATTGGGGTTTTGACCCAAATCAAAATTGGGTTCAAATCATAGACCAATTGAGCTTGTATTTGGTTTAGTTTGTTCATATCAAAAGTGAATTTGAGTTTAGGATTGAAATTGAAGTCAATTGAGATCAAATTGATGGACATTTGAATTGGATTTGGGGGAAATTTGGGTCTTTAAAGGGCAATTTGGGGGTTTTGATCAAAGATAATCAAATTGGCCAAATTGGGTAATGTGGTAGTTGAGAGAAATAAAATTGGATGGGATTTTCTGGGAATTTTTGAAATTTTTGGGATTTTGAGCTATGGAGGGGTATTTTGGTAATTTGGGGGTGTTTTAGGGGTAAAAAGCCAAGATGAGTATTTTGGTAGAGTTGAGGTACCATCCATCACCAATAAACCATGGACCAATGGAAACCCCATTTTGGATTCTCTACATAGTGGTCTTTGCTAAACCATAGCCCTAGGGCTAGTAGGTTTAGGGGACCATCTACACGAGTATCCCAAAAGATCAAGGGATCTAGGCTAGAAATTTGAGTTCAGGGTTGTGAGTGATTGTGAGTGTAGATGAGTGTAGTGAGTGTAGTGAATTCCTTAGCTCCAAACCAACACCCATGGTTAACCTTAGGGTCCAACAGTCCTAAGGGTGACTCATCTTGAGTTTCCCCCATGGTGATTCCACCTACTAAATGTTAGAGGTTGAGACTAACATGTGGAACTTCAGGTTGAGTAAAGAAGAGGGTAGAATTTCTAATGGCGAGGGTTCCATGTCTAGTTTTCTAAGAATAGTCAATTGGAAAATCCTATGGCTAGACCTTAGGCTACTAAAGAGGAAAAAACTAAACCTCAACCAAAAATGAGGTCAACACGGGCTTCTGGAGAATTTTGTCCTGTAGTCTCGGGAAAAACTCGCCGTCGGCGGGGTCGAGGGCGTTGCCGGCGGCCTAGTTCAAATCTCCACATTTTTGTCTTTTTCACTCTAAATTCGCTCCTTTTTGCATCTTTTTACTCCAATGACCCTAATTCATCATTCCTGCAACAAAACATCAAAAATATCATTCTTTAAAGTGCAATATCATAAAAAAAGTATAAAATAGATATGAAAATCTCAACATATTTTCCTCTGGTCATAATCTCCATAAAAAATGCATTCTTCAGTGGATCTTTCCTCTTGGCTTTTTCTCATTTTATGTCTCTACTAATCAGGAGAGGAATTAATATTATCAGGGTAATATGCTTCTTCTTTTCTTGGCATGGTAAATGGTAGAATTCTTCATGCCTCATCAACAAATGATTTCTCTTGCTAAATTGGTAATTCTGGAGAAATAAAGGGTGGTTGCACTAGTTGTACTAATATTAAAAAATGTTCCGAACTTGCTCTTATCTCCATCATCATTTGCTCTCTAAGCTCTTTTATTTATTATATTAACAATTTTTTAAGTGACTCCATGTGAAATGAAACTTCTTTATTAATTATTACTTGGTTCAACACTTTGTGTAACTTCTCTTCTTGTTTGTAATATTATCCACACTCATCATAAACTTTAGGATGTTGGATCTTGATTTATTCGTGAATTCACATCACAAAGCAAATAACCAACAAAGGAAAGTGAGCCTAGAGAGCAAAAAATACAAGTACTAAGTGTCTTAAATATTCATGAAAAACCTTAAATTTATCTATAGTGGTCATTCTTATTTATAGACAGATTGTTTTGAGAAACATTGCATAACATAGCAATAAATGTTTTTGTGTTATTAAAAACTCATGATGTTTCTCCTTCACAACTAATCCACACTCAAATTATTCCACTTCTATGTTATCTTCAATAATGATTCTATCGCCCTAAGGTGAGTTGGTGAGGTTAGTATAATTTTAGAAAAATTCGTCATTGAGTTTGCTACATTTGACTACCAAGTCAAAATTTTAAATGAGAGGTCGAGTTGTCTTGCTACATCAGCTGGCTAACTCAAATCACTATTCGAATTTGGTCTAAGGTCTTCGCTATACAAGGCTCAAGTTATGGAAGTAACTATTATTGTCACTCCCTCTTCAAGTATTACTTCCAACAAGAGACAACCATCACATACTTATTATTTAATACTAGAATTTATACATACTACCTAGTGTTACTAATAGATCCAACACATACTATTTACATAAAAATTCATCTCCACCAGCTTAAGTTGTTCATAAAATGGTATATATTAAGCCAAAAGAAAAAAAAGGCATTATCAATCCGTAGGCAAAATCACGACTTAGAGAAGTGTTATAATTTGTTATATTTTGTTACAACAATTGATCGTACTTTCCTGTAGCATACATTGGTGAAGAAAACTCTAATTCAAACATGTGACCATGCTATCATCCTGTTGAAATATGAAATAATCAATCCCTTTTTGTGTATAGAAAAAAAAAATGAAAAAGGGTCATATTTAAGTATTCAAATATTAATAATTTTTGAGTTTAAAAAAATGGAGTGACGGACAGAAAGCGGCGGTGGCACTTTACCTACAATTTCTATGACGCTAAACCAGCGGCTTCCTTTGGAATCAAAAACAACAATCCGATAAGAATGAAGGTGGAGAATAATTTAATGAGCAGGCCATAGAAAAGATTATGAAAAGAACTATAAGAAACATCCAAAAGGGAACAAGAGCAACTTCATAGAACGAGCCCACTGAAGAGCCGAGATTGTTTATGGACATAAAAAGAGCAAACAGAGTCCCTTCAATACAAGGAGGACATAGCTCTCCAGAAAGGATTTGAAACGACATGAACCTATATATATCACACCAATAGTGTCAACAAACAAAACTATTTTATGGAGAAATTAAGAAAAATATCAGTGAAATTAAATGATCAAAATCTTTTTTTGCATTATGAAAATGTCTGATATGTTTCTTAATATAAGAAACAGGAGGGGGTAGTAGAGTCAAAGGTGATGATTTTATGTTTGAACAAATGCTTATTTGGCATTTTTTTCATTCTTCCCCATTCTTAATTGCCATTTAATATGAGCTAAGCATTGTTAATCAACGAATATTAATATATGCAACTCCATAAACATATTAATTATATGACAGATAAACAAATATAAGTATTTTTATTCAAACTTCTAACATAAATGATATTTAGCTATAAGATAATTAAAAAAAAAACAAACACAATGCTAACGACCTCAAAGACCACATCTAACACCATATTTTGTATGATAATGACCCTTACATATTTGAAGACAAGCTTGTAGTACGAACACAAATTCTAATAGCTTGTTTGGGATCACTTCTAATTTTTATATTTTATTTTTTTTAGCTTTTATTTTAAAAATATGTTTCTTCATTGTATTTTTTGCATGTTTTTATCATTTATTTCTAAAACCAAATTAACTACACTCAAAATAATATTTCGAGTGTTTTTAAAAGCAACTAAACTGGTTATACCACACCAAACATGTTTAGTTTTAAGTCAACACAAATAAATTAAATAAATAAATAATAATAAAATAAAAACAAAAATGAAAAGTGATGCCAAATTGCCGCTAAATGAATACCCTATTCTGTAACATGAAGCATCCTATTGAACCAAACAATGAATGCAATATTTATTCTTGAGTTATGTAAGTAACTATTATTGTCACTCCCACTTCAAGTAGTACTTCTAATATGAGACAACCATCACATACTTATTATTTAATACAAGAATTTAAACATACTACCTAGTCTTACTAATAGATCCAACACATACTCTTTACATAAAAATTCATCTCCACCAGCTTAATTTGTTCATAAAAAGGTAAATATTAAGCCAAAAGAAAAAAAAAGGTATTATCAGTCTGTAGGCAAAATCACGACTTAGAGAAGTGTTATAATTTGTTATATTCTGTTACAAAAGTTGGTCGTATTTTCTTGTAACAGACATTGGTGAAGAAAACTCTAATTTCGAGATGTGACCATGCTCTCATTCTTTTCCCATTTTGTGTATAGAAAAGAAAAAGAAAAAGGGTCAGATTTAAGTATTCAAATGCTAATCATTTTTCTCTGTCTAAAAAAAATGGAGTGACGAGCAGAAAGAGGCGGTGGCACTTCACCTACAATTTCTATGATGCTAAACCTGTGGCTTCCTTTGGAATCAAAAACAACAATCCAATAGGAATGAAGGTNAAAGTATCCATTCAACAAGTTTGTTTCATTTTCTTGTTGTTTTTGTCACAATTGATTTTTCAAAAATATGTTTTTAAAGTTTTAATTTCAATTGGTTGATAAGAAATTTGTTTTGTTATTTATTTATTACAATTATCTTTATTTGTGTTTTATTTATTGTTGAAAATTTGTCGTTTCGTTCTTTGTTCATTGGAACTCTGAACCATTACATGATTCGCGGCTTTCATCCATCGCACAAAAAGGCAATTGACAAAAAGGCACAAATTGAGAGAAATTTCCATTAATCTGCTTCAATAAGGATGCACAGATCAAACATAGGATAATGCCTCTAAAAGAGTACATCATGTAATACATGTTGAAATGCATTGAGAGTCTTCTCAAGATATGAGTACNCTTCAATACCGGGAGGGCATAGCTGTCCAGAAAGGATTAGAAACGGCATGAACCTGCATATATCAGTCAACAAACAAAATTATTTTATGGAAAAATTGAAAAAAAAATATCAGTGCAATTAAATGATCAAAATCTTTTTTTGCATTATGAAAAGTCTAATATGTTTCTTAATATAAGAAAGAGGAGGGGGGTAGCACAGTCAAAGGTGATGATTTTATGTTTCAACAAATACTGATTTAGCATTTTTTGCATTCTTCCCTATTCTTAATTGCAATTTACTATGAGCCAAGAATTGTCTATCAACGAATATTAATATATGCAACTCCATAAACATACTAATTATATGACAAATAAACAAATATAAGTATTTTCATTCAAACTTCTAACAAAAATGATATTTAGCTATAAGATAAAAAAAGAAAAACAAGCACGGTGCTAGCAATCTCAAAGACACCACATCTAACACTATATTTTGTATGATAATGATCCTAACATATTTGAAAACAAGCTTGTAGTATGAACACAAATTCTAATAGCTTGTTTGTGATCACTTCTGATTTTTATATTTTATTTTTGTTTTATCTTTTATTTTAAAAATAAGTTTCTTCATTGTATTTTTTGCAAGCTTTTATCATTTATTTTTAAAAATAAATTAACTACACTCAAAATATTATTTTGAGTGTTTTTAAAAGCAACAAAACATGTTACACCACACCAAACATGTTTAGTTTTAAGTCAACACAAACAAATTAAATAAATAAATAATAATAAATAAAAAACAAAAATGAAAAGTGACGTCAAACTTCCCCTAAATGAATGCCCTATTCTGTAACATGAAACATCCTATTGAACCAAACAATGAATGCAATATTTATTGTTGAGTTACCTTGTCGAATAATGTTCCTTTATTGCCATTACTCAGCTCCAACAAAGCTCATAGGTTATCCTTCATGTCAGAAGTTATAATAGGATTTAATTTATTCCTATTAGAGATTATGAGGATTAGATTTATTTCCTTGAATTGAATTTATTTCCTTTCCTATTTTAGATTTATTTCGTTGGATTGGATTTATTTCCTTTATTATTTTATATCATTTTCTTTATCTTCAAGTAATTATTATGAATTGATTAATTGGTATCTTTCCTTTCATGCTATTTCTTTTTTGTTATCTTTCCTATTTTAAAATTCATGTAGGGGTATTTATACCCCTTTTCATATTAATAATACAATTCCTCTGAATTATGAAAATCAACATGGCATCAAAGCCTTGAAAAAAAACCTTAGAGTGTTTAACGGAGGAGAAAAAGATTTGTTGCCCGACACTTCCTATTTCCTGCTCCTCCGTTAATCTCAGTCATATTCTTTCTTCCTTCTCGCTATTTTCTTTCCTATTTTAGACTTTGTGATTTTATGCTGTTTCCTATATCTCCAAGTAATTATTATAAATTGATTAATTGAAAATATAGGTGTTATATCTTTCCTTTCATGTTATTTCATTTTCTTGTCTTCCCTATTCTAGAATTCATGTAAAAGTATTTATACCTTCTTTTCATATCAATAATATAATTCCGATAAACTCTGAAAATCAACACTCCACAACATCATCCTCCTGGAATTTTAACTCTTCCGTGGATAATTTGAGAAAAGCATTTCTTTTTGAAAATAAATAACTAAAATGCTCATCCATTCATCTTTTTTTTTTTTAAATTGGTAACCACTGATTCAATCTTTCAAAAAAAAAACTATATACATACCACAAAGTTCTAATGTACTATATTTGCTTGTATAACACACTAATGTCTAAATACTATCAAAATACATGATGAAACGATGCATTTTACCTTTGATGAGCTAATGTTAACAGGTTTCTTTTATATGATTTAAATAATAGGATGTCTATAATTACTAATAAAGATTTAGATATAAGATATAAAAATACATTAACTTTCAATGTAAATCCTTCTTTATCAAATTTGCTGTTAGCTGGCACATACAAGGATCTAGGAGAGGAAAGAAAGTGTGCAAATGAGAGTAAAAAAACAAATAAAGGGTCTGAGGGAAAATTCTAAGCTAATTCCTTCCCTTCACATCCTAGCAGGATAAGGACAATCTAACAAAAGGAAAAACTCAAAAGTTCTACAAAGAGCTTTAAGAAAGAATTATCAGCTCNGAATGTTAAGAGGTTTCTTTTATATGATTTAAATAATAGGATGTCTATAATTACTTATAAAGATTTAGATGTTAGATATAAAAATACATTAACTTTCAATGTAAATCCTTCTTTATCAAATTTGCTGTTAGCTGGCACCTACAAGGATCTAGGAGAGGAAAGAAAGTGTACAAATGAGAGTAAAAAAAAGAATGAAGGGACTGAGGGAAAATTCTAAGCTAATTGCTTCCCTTCACATCCTAGCGGGATAAGGACAATCTAACAAAAGGAAAAACTCAAAAGTTCTACAAAGAGCTTTAAGAAAGAATTATCAGCTCTTAATTGATTGTCATCATGAATTTCCACATTATATGCTTACACTAAATCATAGATAAAGACTAGCTATTTTGTTCATCTATTTCTAAAAATCGTAAATAAATCTCAAGTAAATTCACTGTATCCCACATTAAGAAAAATAAATAAATTCACTGTATCAGCTATTTCAGGGACATTTTCATATTGAACTCAAATATAGCTAGCACATAAATTATATTTCTATTCATCTTTTTATATTAAAATATATTATCAAATTAGATACTTTTGTTCAATCTTCTTTTCATTTAGTTAAATAACAGGATTTTAGGAGCACATCATAGTTTGAATTTGTTTGATTTTAAATGTAATTTTCATATAATATAGACATATATAGAAAAGAGATGAGGACCAGAAAATAAAGGCTTCTCATTTTTGTCACCATCAACTGTATGCACCAAGCTAATAAAAATAGTAAAAATTCAAAAGACAGCAGAACTACATTAGTTACTCTGCCACGTATCTTTGCTAACAGCGCTATTGCTCCAGTAAATTTCCTTCTATGATGGTAACACCACCGCAATAATCCCCTTCCATGACATCAACTTCGCAAGTATTTTGTGATAGCATTGGTGCAGCTTCAGTGGAGGACAAGTTTAGAGATAGTCTTCTTACATGGTTAGGTCACATTAAACGTCAACCATCTGATGATCCGGTTAGGAGAGTAGATATTTTAGTTTTGACTTATGCTAAGAAAAGCAGAGATAGACTTAAAAAAGACATGGGCGTCTTGTACAAAAAATGATCTTAATCTATTAGAATTAAATTAAAATATGACACTCAATAGGATGCACTAGAAAAAAAAAACGAATCATGTAGCCGACCCCACTTAGTGAGAAAAAGTCTTGTTGTTGATGTTGTTGTATGACATCAACTTCGCCGTATGTCACCCTCTTTCATGTATTGTGCTTGCGTGATAAGAAAAAAATTGAAAGAAAAGCAGTGCCCAGGTGATTATATTGGCTCTGCATCTGAGCAAGTGATCCCAGGACTGATTGTTGCCACCTTATGATTCACGAGCATCTTCTACTCCGATAATGTCGTTCTAGGGCAAAAGCGGTTCAACAACTTCAATGCTTTTGGAGAGGATTAGGTTGGCATCACTATGATTGTTCTCAGCCAAGGGGAAGAACTCAGAGAGGTGAGTTGGGAGGAAAGAAGCAGATTAATTACGGTCTCAAAGTACAGATTTTGTATTAAAGAAGAGAAATAGGTGGTTGTTGATATTGAAGTGCTAAACAAGGGCGACAAGAGGCCGAAAAAAAGGAGTACATGGTTGATGATGCGAGCAAAGATGAAGAGAAGGGAGTGCTGATCACGTGCATAGTACAACACGGATCCCAACAACTTTGGAAAACAAACATAAGAGGTAAAGAAGGGAAACAACAAGAAAATAGTTGTGACATGGGCAATGTGAGAGTCAAAGGTGCTGGAAGCAATGAATGAGGTAGTGCAATGGAGGACAGTTAGGATGAAGCTGGTAAAGAGTAAGGAGACTGACGAATTGTCAAAGCAATAGCCTTGTTGCTTAAAAAATGGACTGTGATATGGTTTGACAAATATTAAAACTAATAGAGAAATCAAAATGACTAAAAAGAGCAGAAAAAAAAGCTATCGGAAAAATAGAAGGCATAATTTGATTTGCATAGCTTTATTTTCGAGATTTTACTTTTAGTCATATTCAACCATAACTTGCATAATGCTGCCAAATATAATATTAAGTTTAAAACAAGCATGTCCTAACATGAGATTAAATATGTTAGCTTCGATCAGAATCAATTTCAAGTCTAAAATTTACCAATTTGAAGCCGACTTCCAATCGAGTTGCCTCCATTTATCGTATCTAAAATTTGTTTTTTTCTATTTTTTAAATTATATAAAAAATTGTATCATACATGGTGAGCAAATATTGAGTCCAAGTTAGTCATTCCAACTTAAATTTAATTACTGAAATTTTTGTTATAGTTAACATTAAATCATAGTAAAAATCTATCAATATTGATTGAACTATCGGTCAAGCTTCTCTTTGAATAGCATTTTAATTTAAAAACATATTTTGTAAATTCAAATTCAATTAATTTTGAACATGTATCTATATAAAACAAAAATAAATTAATTTACTTTATTCAATTAATTTTTTAATTAATTTTGTACATGAATTAATTTTTGAATCAATATAAACTAAATAATTTAAAAACCTTATTGTAAGTTTTTCAATTAATTTTTGAAAAGCTTATGATAAGGTTCCAAGAGATAGCCTTTGGAGAGTTCTAGAGAAGAAAGGTGTTGATATGACTTATATTCAAGTCATTAAAGATACATTTGGAGAGTTCTCGAGAAGAAATGTGTTGATATGACTTATATTCAAGTCATTAAAGATATGACTAGAGTTGCTACTTGTGTTCGAACAAAAGGAGGATTGACCAAATATCTTCTTATTTAAGTTGGACTACATCAAGAATTGGCTTTAAGCCCATATCTTTGTTTTAGTTATGGATGTTCATACTGGACATTTACAAGAGGATATACCTCGTTGTATGCTTTTCATTGTTGATATCCTTCTCGTGGATAAAAATATAGAGAAAGCTTAGGAAAAACTTAAATCACGAAGATCTACATTGGAGTTTAAAGACCTTCGTTTGAGTACAAATAAAACTGAATACATGGAATGTAATTTTAATAGTAGTAGCTCTAGTGATAGAGTTGAAACTATGGGTGATCAAAATATTAAAAGGTGCGAACGCTTTAAATATCTCAAGTTTGTTGTTCAATGTAATGGCGATATAGATGAGGATGTTATTAGTAGAATTCAAGTTGGTTGGTTGATATAGAGGAATGCTTCGGGCCTATTCTGTGATAGAAAAGTATCGTTTAGACTGAAAGGAAAATTTTATAAGACAGTGGTGAGACCTGCAATACTCTATGATGTTGAATGTTGGCCTTTAAAAGAGAACCATAAAACTAAGTGAAGTGTTGTCGAGATGAGAATGCTTGGGAGGATGAATGTCTTTGAGCTTAGAGACAAAATGCGAAATGAATACATCCGTGATAGGGTTGGTGTAGCTCCAGTGGCAGACAAAATTAGAAAGAATCTTCTCAGATGGGTGGCAGACAAAATTAGAAAGAATCTTCTCAGATGGTTTGATCAAATTAAACATTGAACATCTGATGATCCAATTAGAAGAGTACAAGTTTTAGATTCGACTTGTGTTAAGAAAGGCAGAGGTAGACCAAGAAAGTCCTAGACATATTATATAAAAAATGATCTTAATAGTTTAGAATTAAATGACAACATGACACTCAATAGGACGCAATGGAGAAAAAGGATTCATGTGGTTGACCACACTTATTGGGATAAAGGTTTATTGTTGTATGTATCTACATGAGAAAATAAAATACTAGAGGTAAATCAGTCATAAACTCTTTATGTATATATAAAATAAAATGAGAGTGAGAGATGAAATCTTACAATAAAAAATTTAAAAATTAATTATAATTACAAAAAATAAATGAATGAAAAAAAAATAAAGTGTACGCCCATACATCAAAAAGTATAATTTATATTTCAAATAAAATAGAAACCAATGATAATAATATAACCCAATTGGAATATTAATAAAAAAAGCAAATATTATTAAAAAGAATATCATTTTCAATCATAAACATCTCTTTTATTCTTGAAGGAGTGAACTGCACAAACTTGTCTCACACGTAAATCATTCCTTGGTTTATCCCATGAAAATTTGCATAAAATTCTTTTACTACAGAAACAACAACAGGGTCAGTAGTGTAACAAAGCACTTCCCAACGTTTTTGTGCAATAGTCTCTTCTACTCGAGTATTCGACGTGTTGAATCATCGATTCACAAATCCCCTTTCTTTGATAAGTCTCTTCTTCACTAGAACTCGATCATGTAATTTTCGTGCATCGAAACTAACGAACTTTCTCTCGTTTTCCCAAATCTAGCGGAGTTTCTGTGCATCGAAAGCTAACGAACTCACTAGAACTCGATCGTGTAATTTCTTTACATCATGTAATTTTTGTGTATCGAAACTAACGAACTAGCAAAGCACTCGAACTCGAGTGGGAAGTCATAGGAATTCAAATATGGCGACTCTTCCCTCGTTTTCCCCTCTAAAATATGGTTTGCAGTCAGTTTTTCGGAGTTATTTGAAGAAGAAATCGCCAAAAACTATCATTTGACATGTTTTAAACATTTTCGGACCGACGACGCATTATGAGCCGATCTGGCGCATCACGAGACACCTCTGGAAAGTGGCGCATCATTCGCCAGTTCTAGAATTTTATCGTTTTGCTTTCAATCAAATGAATTCTAAAATTTGTCCATAAAATTAAGCAAATAAAGATGTTTCTAAATATTTTATCAAATATAAGGACAACCAAAAACCCTAAACATAAATATACTTAAAACATCAGAAACAAAACAAACTCAAAAACAAACTAAACAATGATACATATGAGTTGTCTCCCACAAAATGCTTGTTTTAATGTAATCAGCGCGACATTCCCAGTCATATTCTGGGTGAACCAACATTACAGTCACTTTAAAAGCTGATTTTTGGCCATCAAAATATGATTTCAATCTGTGTCTATTCAGTTTAAATATTCTTCTAGTCTGGGGGTCTTCAATATTGATTGCCCCATAGGGATAAATTTTTACAACTTTGAACCTTTCCACCTAGGCTTCAATTTTTCAGGAAATAATTTTAATCTTGTATTGTATAATAAAACTTCCTGTTCAGGTTCAAATTCTCTTTTTATTATCTTTCGATCCTGTCAAAATTTCATCTTTTTCTTATAAATTCTTGCATTATCGTAAGATTTATACCTAATTTCCTCAAGTTTATTCAATTGCAATAATCTTTTCTCACCAGCTTCTTTCAAATTGAAATTGAATTTTTTTATCGCTCAATAAGCTTTATGCTCCAATTCAACAGGCAAGTGACAAGTCTTCTCAAAAATTAATCTATAAAGGGACATTCCTATAGGTGTCTTACATGTTGTCTTGTATGCTCATAATGCAGTATCTAATCTAGTAAACCAATCCATTTTGCTAGGATTAACACTCTTTTCCAAAATTATCTTAATTTTACGATTAAATACTTCTACAAATCTACTAGTATGAGAATGATAAGCAGCTGCAATTTTATACATTATATTATATTTTTCCACCAATCTTGCAACTGTCGCATTTCTAAAATGAAATCTTTCATCGGTAATGATTACTCTCGGCATTCCATATTTTGTAGAAACATTTTTAATTAAAAATTTCGAAACACTCCGAGCATCACATCGAGGTAAAGTGATTGCTTCAATCCATTTTGAAACGTAATACACTAAAATCAATATGTACATATTTCCGAATGAAGATATAAATGGTCTCATAAAATTCAATCCCCATGCATAAAAAATTTTAATTTCAAAATTAAATTTTAGAGGTATTTTATTTTTTATTGAAATATTACATACTCTTTGACACCAATCACATATTTTAATATAAATATTAACATCTCTAAATAGAGTAGGCTAAAAAAATCCAGATTGTAAATTTTTTTTAACCGCTCCTTAATTTCCAAAATGTCCTTCAAATTCAGAATCATGACATTTTTGAATAATCTCTTGAATTTCTTTATAAAGCACATCGTCTCATCATTAAATCTTTACATTGTTTGTATAAATAATGATCATCCCAAAAAAATGATTTTGTATAATGAATTAATTTCTTTTCCTGTTGTTTTGTTAATTCATATGGTAAAATACCACTAACAATATAATTTACAATATCAGCATACCAAAGTATTTCTCATCCTTTTACAGCATAAAATCGTTCATCAGGAAATGTTTTATTAATCTCTTTTCCAAATCCAGTATTTCTTCTTGTTCTAGCCTCGATAGATGATCAACAATTTGATTATCAATTCATTTCCTATCGACTACTACGAAATCAAACTCTTGCATAAAAAAGTACTCGTCTAATTAATCTTGGTTTGATATCTTTATTTTGCATCAAATATTTAATAGCCGAATGGTCAGTATGAACAACACATTTAGTTCCAATCAGATATGATTTAAACTTTTTAAAAACATACACAATAACTAATAACTCTCTTTAAGTGGTGGTGTAATTAATTTGCACATCGTTAAGAGACTTACTAGCATAGTATACAACTTTATAAATCTTATCATATCTCTGGCCTAAAATAGTTCTAATTGCAAAATCACTAGCATCACACATTAATTCAAAATGTTTCTCCCAATTAGGTTAAAAAATTATAGGAGCAGTGATCAATTTTTCCTTTAAAGTTTTAAAGCCTTTAAGACAATCTTGATTAAAGTCAAATTTTGTATCTTTCTCTAAAAGTTGGCATAAAAGTTTAGTAATTTTTGAAAAATCTTTAATATATCTCCTGTAAAATCCAGCATGTCCTAAAAAACTCTTAACTCCTCTTACTGTGGTAAGTGGAGGTAAGTTTGATAAAACCTGTTTTTTTTCAGGTTCTACTTTCATGTCATTTTTTAAAATTTTATGTCCAAGCACAATTCCTCCTGCAACCATAAATTGACATTTTTCCTAGTTCAATACGAGATTAATTTTTTCACAACGTTCCAAAACTTTCTCTAAATGATTTAGACATATTTCGAATGAAGTTTCAAATACAAAAAAATAGCTCATAAGGACTTCAATCTTTTTTTCAATTAAATCACTGAAAATTAACATCATATATATTTGAAATATTGCAGGTGCATTAGATAATCCAAAAGGCATTTGCCGAAAAGCAAAAGTTCAATAAGGACTAGTAAATGTTGTTTTCTCTTGATCCTCTAGAGCAATAGGTATTTGATGATAACCGGTATATTCATCTAGAAAACAAAAATATTTATGCCCAACTAATCTATCCAACATCTGGTCCAAAAAAGGTAAAGTAAAATGAAGTTTCCTGGTCTCAAAATTTAAATTTTTATAATCTTTGCAGATTAGTCAACTAATGACTTGTGTTGTTGATATCAATTCATTATGTTCATTTGTCACTACAGTCACACCTCCTTTCTTTGGAACATAGTGAATTGGACCAACTCAAGCACTGTCTGAAATATGATATATTATTTCAGCATCTACCCATTTTAAAATTTCCTTATTTACTACTTTCATCATAGGATTTAATCTCCTTTGAGGCTCAGCTCTTCATTCATGTTGATCTTCTAATAAGATTCTATGCATACAAATTCAAGGACTGATTCTTTCAATATCAGCTAATGTCAATCCAAGGGCTTTCATATATCTTTTCAAAATTTTCAACAATTGTTCTTGCATATCAGTTATTCTGAGGATACTATAACAGGTAATGTAGATAAATCTCCTAAAAATGCATACTTCAAATGTGTAGGAAGCGTTTTCAGTTCTAGTTCAGGGGATTTCTCAATAGATGAAATCAAATTCTTGTTACTTTCTGTAAGATCTAACATTTCAAATCTTTCCTGAACATAATCAATAATCTCATTACCCGATTCCATAGATTCATCTTAAATTCTATCCTTATCTTGATATTCCATTTTTTTAAAAATTCTCTTTCAAAAGTTTTCTTGAAATATTCATGACTTAAATTCTTGTTACTTTCTGTAGGATCTAACATTTCAAATCTTTCTTGAACATAATCAATATCCTCTTTACTCACTTCCATAGATTCATATTGAATTCTATCCTTATCTTAATATTCCATATATTCTTTTTTTTAATTCTCTTTCAAAATTTTTCTTGAAATATTCATGACTTAAATATTCATTAATATACATTCTGAAGCATTCAATCTCTTGCTCTTTTGCAGGGTATCTCATTGATTTTGCAATAATAAATATAACCTCTTGATCACTAACTCTTATAGTTAGTTCTCATTTCTGCACATCTATCAAAGCTCTTCTAGTGACTAGGAATGGTCTTCCTAAAATGATAGGAATTTTTTTATCTTTCTCTATATCTAATACAATAAAGCACAGAAAAGATAAACTTATCGGCTTTTACCAAAACATCTTCTATAACTCCTTTAGGATAGGTAATCGAACGATCAGTTAACTGCAGAGTTACAGTTGTAGGTGAAATATCACCTAAGCCCAACCTTCTGAAAATTGATAATGACATAAGATTAATATTGGCTCCTAAATCACATAACTTTTACATAAAATCATTCGCCAATAGCACAAGAAATTGTAAAACTTCCAGGATCTTTAAGTTTTTCATGAACTTTTTTCTGAATTATAGTGCTACACTCTTCGCTGAGTGCAACAATCTCAATATCTAAAAACTTTTTTTTCTTATTGAGTATATCCTGCATGAACTTCACATAGCTTGGTATTTGTTCCAAAGCCTCAACAAATGGAATGCTTATCGTTGATTTCCAAAATTTCCAAAAATTTAGAAAATTGATTATCTTTATTTTTCTATTTCAATCTTTGAGGAAATGGAGGTGGTGGTCTTTCTACAATGATTTTCATTGGTTTAATAGGATTTTCTGCTTCAAAATGAAAATCTTCACCAGATTTTTCATTTTTCACCTCATCTTTTTCTACTTCAACTTCTTGTTGAACTCTGTTTTCTATTTCTTTTCCACTTCTCAGTTGAATAGCTTTAATTTGCTCTTTGTTCTGATTAGGATTTACTTCAACATTTACTAGATAATGTTTCAACAGGTCTATTGCTAAGTGCAGTAGCAATATATCCCAATTGATTTTCCATGTTTCTGATAGCAGCTCTTTGACTTTGTAATTGCTACCCATCTGCAATATCAATTCCATTGATAACTTTTTCTCCTTACTCTGCAAATTATTAAAACCTGGGGGTAATAAGGTTTATAAGCTTGATTCCCTTGACTATTGGAGTTTCCCAATAGGTTCGCGGTGTTGTTCTCCCATTGCGGATTTGCAGCATTAGCGTTATTGTTACTCCAACTAAAATTTGGATGATTCTTCCAATTATGATTACAATAATTGGCATAAGGGTTATTAGAACAATTGTTTATTGCATTTAAAGTTTCATAAGAAGATTAAGATTCTATCATTTGTCCCAATTAGTTTTCCTCAAGCACAGGTGCTGCCTGAGAATAATTCATTCTATATTGGTCTATCTTCTTTAATATAGCAGCTATTTCGGCAGCTAAAATAGATATAACATCAGAATCAAGTATACTAGCTACTCTTTTTCGATTTACCCTTTCAGAGGACCATTGAAAATTATTAGTAGTCATATCTTCAATTAATGAATATGTTTCATCGAATGATTTTAACATTAATGATCCACCAGCAGCAACGTCAATTATCAATCTAAGAGATCCAACCAACCCATTATAAAAAGTTTGAATTATTAATCAATTTTTTCTTAGCTTCATAAATTGATTCCCCTTCAAACTGACAAAAAGATGTGATATCATTTCTAAGCTTAGCAGTTTTTGAAGGTAGGAAATATTTAGATAAGAATTTTTGTGATAAATCTCCCATGTTCTGATGGATTCAATTGTTAATGAGTTTAACCACATCTTAGCTTTATCCATTAGTGAAAAAGGAAAAAGTCTAAGTCAGATGACATCATTTGACACTCCATTATATTTAAATGTAGCACACAATTCTAAAAAACTTCCAAGATGTAAATTAGGATCTTCAGTAGGTGTTCCTCCAAACTGATTGTTTGTACCATTTGGATAATAGCAAATTTAAGTTCAAATGAGTTGACAACTACAACAGAGTTTTGAATGCTCAAATGAATTTCATCTGCGATAGGATTTGCATAATTTCTTAAAGGTCTCTGCTGATGTTTATTTTCATTTCCAACATTGTTTAAATTGCAAACCATTTTGCTAAACTGATCTTTCTTTTTTTGTTGTTTTTAAATTTTTCTAACAGTTCTTTTTAACTCAGAATTATAAGGTACTAAAGTTTCAGATCTTACACTACGCATAAACTGAATAAAACAAGCAATTAAAAATAAGCAAACACACTAAAATAAGATATGTTCAGATGAAACTACAAGCATTCTTTTTTTTATATTTGAAATAAAATAAAATAAAATAAAATACTAATATTTTTCGTTACTTCCCTCATAACGGCGCCAAAACTTGATGCGGAGATTTGTATATGCAAATATTTATGAAAATGACACCACTTAACGACTACTACAGTTTTAAACCTTTGGAAGGTTTCTTTTGCTGATATGGTTGACTCTAAGGGATCAGATCAGGTTTTCCCTCAGGTTCACCATGAATCATTAGAAGACCAGAAGGACTGCAACCTTATCAAGAAGACGAGTAGGAAGAGTGGCAAACTAGCTATATTCTTCTCTGATGTTGAAGTTTCTAACCTGGTTAACAAGTTCAAATTCACCCTCATTGGGAAGTTCCAATCGGGGTATCCCAAAATGGAAATCGTTTGAAAGGCTTTTGAAGATCTCAAGCAATTGGGACTTTGGAAGGTTGGTCTCTTTGATGGGAAACATGTGATGATACAATTATCTAAAGAGGAAGACTATGCCAAAATATATACCAAAAAATTTATCATAATAGAGAGAAACTATATGAAACTGCTTAAGTGGTCTCCTGAATTTGACCCTAGTTAAAAACCACCTATACTTTCAATCTAGTTTAAACTACATCGCCTAAAGTTGCACTATTTCAACCACCAAGTCCTCTACTATGTTAGAGTTGCACTAGAGAGACCTATGAAATTGGAAACATGATGTGAAGATTTGTATATTCAAATATTTATGAAGATGACACCACTTAACGACACCAAAAACTTGATGCAAGCAAATATATAATATATATGCAATATAATCTTAATAAAAAAACTTTTTATGAAAATAATTTATCTTTTAAAACTCTTTTTAAAATTGTCAAATCTCTTTTAATATCACACAAGTATACGTATCGCTCAAGTAATAAATGGTTCTAATGAAGCCCTAGATATCGACCGCACAGGGAAGTTGAAAAATTCCTAAAGTAAATTATGAAGATTATTTAATAACAAATACAAAAATAAAAGTAAAGTGCGAAATTTGAGAATTAACTACTCAGGTGAATGCTAATTAAAATGCAGATGCAAGACTAAAGAAATTAAACTAAATGTTAAACTTTCAAATGTAAAATTTGCGAAAATTAAATGAAGTTTTTGTTGTGACGGAAAGTTCAAATTTAAGAAAACATCATTCCCCTTTAAAATGAATATATGGTTTGTGAAGAAATTGAAATTATTTGAAAATATATCTAAAAACTATTTTGTGTTAAATATGAGCAATCTTATTCTTTACCCTCTTCCGAGTGCTATAAAGAACATGGACCAATCCAGAGTTTGGTCCCTAATTCTGTGGTTAGGCTGGGAGGATGCCGACTGCCACTCCAGAGCTCCCACTACTCCATTCCCTAAGGGCTAGTAATCTCGCATTAGTTTCCAATCAACTGAACCAAATTGGGGGTTTTAATCTTTCACCTTAAAATCTTCAATTCGGCATCCAACAAAAGTATATTTCTCTATTTATTTGCACCAAATCACATGAATAACATACTCTCCCATGAAATTAAATATGATTCTCCCCATGTTGTAGAAATCATATCTCATTTAAGAGCATATATTTCTCAACAAGTTTTAGCATTTTAATTGGCTAGATCGAAAAGTAAATGAAGATCTGAGTTAAAATCATCACAAATTATTATCATTTAAAACCGTAGAAAACAAAATCTATTCTTCACAAAATCATATCTTCAAAGTGTGGAGAAGAATAAAAAAGACTACTCATAATTCATGAGAAAGAGACGACAAAACATGGATTTCATATATAAAAATAAGTTTACAAAACAAAAGAAATAAAAATACAGACTACTCAAAATTCATGAGAAGGATATGATTAAACACAGATTTCATATATAAAAACAAGTTTACAAAATAAAAGAAATAAAAGACACAACTTGGATTTCATATATAAAAACAAGTTTACAAAATAAAAGAAATAAAAATACAACTTATCTCACAACCCTTCCCAAGCAAATCCCTAGTAGTTCTCTCCAAGTCTTTATCTCTTTACAATCTCTCACAATTCTCTCTTAAAAATGTAATGAAGAAGAAATCTCTCACCTTCTCTCTCTTCTTACAACCCTAGAAGAAAATCTCATCTTCTCTCTCTCTCTAACTCATGCCACTTTCTCTCTCTCCCTGACGTCACACATATAAATGAGAAGTCTTCTTTTATTTTGGGCTATCTCCTTTGGAAAATAATTCAAAATTCCCTCCAAAATTCTCTTCAAAGTCAACTCTTTTGAATTTAAAAGACGTGTCATTTGATCCAAAAGTCATATCCCTTCATAAAAGAACTTTCCAAAGTATCTAGATACATTGAATTACTCCAAAGGGTGTGTACAACAAATTTCCTATTGAAATTCACGCAAAAATACGTCTCGAACCGCCTTAATTTGAAAAAATCGTCCCTGGCGCATCATGCGACAGCTCTCTAGATTGTGGCGCATCTGGCGCATGATGCGCCAAAATCCAAAATTAGCTCTTTTTGCTCCACATTTCATCTTTTTTGTCATTTTTGCTCAAAATGCCTAAAAATGATATAACTGCAACAAAAACATAAAAATATCATTCTTTGAAGTGCAATATCACCCAAAATAAATATAAAATAGGGACTTAAAACTGTATATTATTTTGGTGTATCAATACACCTACCTTCAATCTAACCAGGCCTTCAGTTGCAAGAACTTTTTGTTGAAAGAGATATTACTCTCCCTGATGTGGACGAAATATGGCTTGGTATTGCCCACAATGGGTATTGGCAGCCAATTATAACATAGCAGAGACCCTACTACTGCAATCACTGTAAATTGTTTAGGCACACCCCTGTCAAATGCTTCAGGCTCACCCACATTTGATTTCGGCGGGTCAGAACAACATCATCCATGTGGAGGAAAATATAGCAGACATTGTTAATCTTCCAAAAATATTAAATGAGAATTTGACTTATAAGGCTAGTCACCACTCAAACCAGTAGCTTCCGTCTGCTGTTGTTGAGGCAGCTCTTCCTCAGCTCACAAGTTCTACAAATTTTGTTATAGCAGATGCTAGCCGAAGTGTCTTCGAACCACCTATTGCGAGAGAAGAGGGTACTCAAGTTATGGAGGAGTGTCGGGATCAAAGTGTGCTACAGGCTGAGTCAAATCAGCAGTTTACCTCCATCGAAGATCCACCTATTGCTCACATTGGACTACCTCTGGCAGATGATTGGCAGGTTTACAAATCTAGGAAGAAGAAGAAATGAATCTCAATAACTCTCAGGATGACTGTATCATTGTTTCGGGCGGAAGCCCGCATCTCAGTATGTTGGACTCCTCCCTAGATCCAAGGGAAGGGGAAGCGGTATATCCACCGACTACACCCACCATGATTAAGAGTTATTTCTTTTAGTTTTATTTTTGGAGAATACGTTTGTAATCCCTGTGAGCGGGCTCTTTGTACCCACTCACTAAAACCTTTGCATCCTTTTTTTTATCAATGAATTTTGCCTGTCGTCCCGCCGCTTCCGCCCCATGGCGAACCCTAGCGTTTCGATCGTCACTGCTGCCCCGATCTCCACTCTCACGCATTCGTGCNTTAAGGGTGACTCATCTTGAGTTTCCCCCATAGTGACCCCACCTACTAAGTATTTAGAGGTTGAGACCAACATGTGGAACTTTAAGTTGAGTGGGGAAGTGTTTGGAATTTCTAGTGGTGAGGGTTCCATGTCTAGTTTTCCAGGAATAGTCAACAGAAAAAGTCCTATGGCTAGACCCTAGGCTACTAAAGAGGAAAAACTAAACCTCAACTAAAATTGAGGTCAACAAATCATATTTAATTTCATTATGAATTGCGAGAGAATTTAAGGTTTAAAGTTGGATAGTTTATGTGTTATGGCGTATTTTGGATGATGAACAGTATCTATAACTTTTATGTAGTATTCTGGTAGTATTCCAGACTTATTTACACTATTCAACATTTTTATTTGTGCCCTTTTGTTTCCATTGTATTTACGGCGGTATTAAGGAGTTATTTACACTATTCCATTATTTTATTTGTGCATTAATGTGGTGTTATTGTGGTTTTATTTAAGTTTTATTGTGATAAATTTCAGAAATGGGATTTTCTGATTCAACTAATTCCAGGAATTGATTAAAACTTTGAAAATCGTATTTTGGTGTAGCTAAATCATAAAAATAAAATAAAAATATCCTAGTGCTCTGTGGAGGGAGGAGAAATTATGGATTCATAATTTTAAAATAATTACTTATCATTTTTCTGTAAATTATTTTATTCTTTAAAATTTCATTTTAATCATAAAAAATCATATATTAATCATTTTGACTTAAAATTTTAATGGTTTGTTCATTATGACATTAGGAGTGTTTTCTATTTTTTTCAAAGTTACAAAACAATCCTAACATAGGAATCATTAGAAACCCTATTTTTTTAATGAAACTATTTTGGTAAAATAATTATAAAAAAAAATATAAATCACAAAGTTACAAAACTATATTTGGTGAGTTCTATGTGGTCAAGAGAATCAGAGAAAATAAAATTTTGTTTTAAAATGAAATTAAATTTTCTATTTAGTTTCTCTTAAAATATCATCTAGAAATTATAAAAATTAAATTATATTTTGAATTATCACAAAATTTGCTTTGATTAGTCCCCTAATAATGAGAAATATCATAAAATTTTTCTAAAAATGGAGAAACTATTTTGAGTTGTTAAATTAATTATTTTGTTAAATTCACTATTTTGAGCATAAATAATTCTAATAAATAAATAAATATCCAAAAAATATAATTTCTTCTCGGTTTACTTTGTTAATCCATGAATAGGAGGTCAATGAAAACTCATGTTTACTTGACTTAAGGATTGAAAGTTGAGAGGTGTAAACCCTAGGGATAGAATTGTAATTTTAGGATTTTACACTTTCACACTAATTTTTTTTAAGATTAATCGGAGGGGGGAACTTAAAAAATGATAATTAGTCCACTGAAATGATTGAAACCTAAAGGGAAATTGAGTAGTAACCATTTTGAAATAATTCCTATAAAAGGGTAAAACTGCAATTATGTGAATTATTAAGAATTGGAAGAAAATAAGAACTAAAATGAATCAAGAGCATGGGGTATGAATTGGAAGAGCATTAGGCTATCAATTGGGACCTCTAATCATTGGTTAAACTAAATTCCAATTCTTTTAATTAAGATTAAATCACACTTCATAAACCTTTTGCAAAAATTATAAATTTGCCCCTAAGTTTTGAGAGCTTGATAGAGAGCTAGGTTTAATCTAATGAAATTTAAGGATTAGTTGGAAAAGACTTAACTAAAAATGAAACACCTTAAAACACTTTAAGCCCAAGCTAGAGTGTAATTTCTCTATGTCTCACAAGCACACCTTAAATGGGTCTCCCCACACAACATTCAATTGGATGTTGAAATTAATCATATATCTTCAATCCATGGATTAGTTAAAACATTAAGCACAACCCCAAACATAATAAATGTAATCTTAATTTAACATATCGTAATTGACTCAACCAAGTGATAAGACCTAATGAACTTGAGATAGTCCAGGAAAGTCCAAGGTTGTTTGGAATCACTCTCAGGACATCTTTTGCAAGACTTTTGATATCTTACAGGACATTTTGACTTATGAAAATTAATTGGGGAAAATCAGCATTAAGAGACAAGTTAAACCAAGTGAAATCTTCTAGGACCCGTCAAGATTCAGAATCCTGTTAATTAAATCAACTAATGAAAATCCCCATTCTAGCTTAATCTAAAATGAAACCCAATGCTCCGTTACCTGAGCTTGAACTTTGCACTCAGACCCTCCTAGCAATTGGGGACATTTTTGAATGCCACATATGAATCATCGGGCTGGTGTCGGTTGGTGGTCTCAGTGATAAGAGTAATGATGAGAATGATATCTAGGTATGTGAGAAGTATTGTATTTCCTAGACTAGTGAGTGGGTCAAGGATTGACAATACTGCCGCCTAACATTTAGTAAAGAGTTAATCCTTATTCTCATGGGTGATCAATAGTCCTAGCTCGTCAGTGTGATTAACTCATGAATGTTTGATTTTCTAAAATACAATAAAAAAATGTATTTTTGAATGAAAAGTTGTATTTTGTTTGGTCTACAAAATTTGAACAACTTTTTCATGAAAAATTAAAATTCAAATTTTAAAATATTATTCCGGAAAAATTCATATATTAATCACATAGACTGGTTGAGGATCTCCCTCCTATGATTCCTTGGACGATAGCTTATTACCCTACGTTGGGTCTCACAGAAATGGTACTTACAAGTTGTCTACGGAGTTCCTCCAAGAAGAATTGCTAGAGCTTCGGTCCTAGTTCTGAGCTCCCCCGTTGCTATAAATCTTTCATCCGGCCTTAATCTTCTATATGTGACATCACATTTTGTTTTATTCGCTTAGGTTTTGTTACGACTTATTTAAGTTTTCCTCAGATTTTCTTACAATTTGTTTAAATTTCCTACAAATTACAATATTATGTTGTACTAACCTTGCAACTAAGACAAGAATCTTAGGTACGCATGTTTATTTTACATTTACCTCTCTTTACTGCATTTTTTATTACACTTTTTTTACTGCTTTTACTTCTGCATTTATTTATAATACTTGCAAGGGCCCTAGGGTAGGCAACAGTAGGACATATGCTAGGTGGTACCCTGCGATAAGCCATGACTCAACTATCTGCATGTTCACATAAACTTTAAACCCATAATAGCTATGATATGGAACTCGCAGCAATCTTTAGGCAGCATGACAAGGATGCAATTGAACTTTAAAAGACTTCCGCAGACGAATCAAGACATGACAGGAAGTAATATCTACTTCAACTAAACTTTCCTTAGTTTAAAATTTCATAACTCATAATACTTAAGGTAGTTCGTCTTGCACGATGTAAATCCTCACTCTATCTTTAGGTTCCTCCACAACCATGTTGTGCAGCATAAGTCCCAACTCTCTATAGGATTTGAGGTTGTCGTTCGGTACGACTTAAACCCTCCTATCTTTGTATGTTATTTGCATAATTTGTGTATCATGCAAATATAAGCCCTAAATAATAAAATAATATAAAATAATATCATCTTGAAAATTAAAATAAAATAATAGGATAGTTTGGGAAATCATCGGGGTTCTCCTCAAGATTTGTGATGTCCTCTACTTTTCTTTCTTTTGAATTCCTAAGATAAATATTCCTATTTGGTTATTTCCCGTTTGATTTTCCATGTCCAACCTTGAAATCATAAACGTTGAATTCTTGAAGACAAAGAACTCTAATCATCATCGAGAGTTTTCTTAATTAACTTCGGTTATTTATGATGTAACTAATTATCGGTTCTTGCCCTTATAGGGAACTTAAAACCTAGGTAATATAAATCGTATATAATTTTTATATTAGGTAATGGAACTTTTCTGTCAAATAAAACATGTTCACAAACCAATCGGATGTCATAAATTTTTTAGTTTATTTAATCAAACCACTGTCGAGTAATGTATCTATTTCTTGGGATATGTGCATTGCTTGTAGCTTTGTGTTTGGTTACTTAAACTATGAAAATGTAAGAGATCTTCTTAGTATCATTTTTCAAATTAAAATATATTTTTCAAAATTATATATATATTAAATTAAAATTACTTTCAAAAATCCCAACTTGCAGTCCTTACTTCAGATTTTGTGATAGAAATTTCAAATTGAATAAAGCATCCTTCCCCTTTACAATGAGTATATGGATTGTGAAGAAATTAAAATCATTTTAAAATATATATATAAACTATTTTGTGCCAAATAGGAGCAATCATATTCTTTACCCTCTTCCGAGTGCTATAAAGAATAATTTATAATCCAGAGTTTGGTCTCTAATTCTGTGGTTAGGCTGGGAGGATACCGGCTGCCACTCCAGAGCTCCCACTACTCCCTCCCTTGAGAGCTAACAATCTCATATTAGTTTCCAATCAATTGAAATAAATTAGTGGTTTTAATCTATCACCTTAAAATCTCTAATTTTGAATCCAACAAAAGTATATTTCCCTATTTATTTGCACCCAATCCCATGGATGACATGCTCTCTTGTGAAATCAAATTTGATTCTCCATATGTTGTAGAAATCATATCTCATTTAAGAACATGTGTCTCTCAAAAAGTTTAAACATTTTAATTGGCCAGATCGAAAAGTAAATGAAGATCATAGTTCAAATCATCACAAATTATTATCATTTAAAAACGTAGAAAACAAAATATATTCCTCACAAAACCATATCTTCAAAGTAGGGAGAAAGATAGATAAGACTACTTAGAATTCATGAGAAGAATACGATAAAACATTAATTTCGTATATAAAAATGAGTTTACAAAACAAAAGAAATTAAAATTCCAAGGGATGTGTAGAACAAGTGTCCCTTTGAAAATTTACACCAAATTCATCTCGAACTGTCTTAATTTTAAAATGTCATCTCTAGCGCAACTGGTGTCGATCTGGTGCACGATGTACTAGTTTTATGGATTTTGGAGCATCATCGCCAATCAGCACATCATGCGCCAGAACCTAAAATTGGCTCTTTTTATTCCATGTTTCGTCCTTTTTGCCATTTTTGCTCCAAATGCCTAAAAATAAAATAGCTTAGAAAATACAAAAATACCCTTCTTTAAAGTGTAATATCACAAAAAATNCTGAGTTTCCAATCAACTGGACAAAATTGGTGATTTTAATATGTCACGTTAAAATCTCCAATTCTGCATCCAACAAAGTATATTTCTCTATTTAGTTACACCCAATTCCATGGATGAAATACTCTCCCATGAAATCAAATTTCATTCTCGTCATGTTGTAGAAATCCCATCCCTTCTGGAACATATGTTTCTCAACACATTTTAGCATTTCAATTGGCCAGATCAAAAAATAAATGAAGATTGGAGTTCATATCATCACAATTTAATGACATTTAAAACCATATAAAACAAAATCAATTCTTCACAAAACCATAACTCAAAGTAGGGAGAAGGTTAAAGAAGACTACTCATAATTCATGAGAAGGATACAACAAAACAAATTTCATATATAAAAATAAGTATACGAAACAAAAGAAATAAAAGACACAACTTATCTCGCAATCCTTCCCAAGCAAACTCCTAGAAGTTCTCTTCAAGCCTTTCTCTCTTTATAAGCACTCTCAATTCTCTCTTAGAAGTGTAATGAAGAAGAAATCTCTCACCTTGCCTCTCCTCTTACAATCCTTGAAGAAAATCTCCAAGCCCTTGACTTCCTCTCTTTCTCTATCTCTCCTTCTTGCCTTCATGTCACACACCCACACCCCCAAAACTCCTCTTTCAATCCTTAGACTTCCCTCTCTTTTATAAAAGGTTGCCTCTCTCCAAAAAGAATTCAAAATTCCCCCCAAAATTTTGTTCAAAATTCAACTCTTTTGAATTCAAAAGACATGTCCATTGGTCCAAGAGACATATCCCTTCATAAAAAAACCTTCTAAAGTGTCTAGATGCATTAAATTACTCCAATGAGTGTTTATAACAAGTGTTTTTTTTTTAAAATTCATGCAAAATTTGTCTCGAACCACCTTAATTTGTAAAACGTCGTCCCTGGTGCATCTGGCGCCAAATCAAGTGCATTATGCGCCAACTCTCTGTCAAATGGCGCACCTGGAGCCAATCTGGTACATCATGAGTCACTTTGTTGAAGACTGCACTGTAATGGGTTTTGGCGCATCTGGCACAAATCTGATGTATTTGGCGCCAGAATTCAAAACTTCGTTGTTTTGGCTCCAAATTTCATTCTTTTTGCTACTTCTGCTCCAAATGCCTATAACTGATGTACCTGTAATAAAAACATGAAAATACCCTTCTTTAATGTGCAATATCACCAAAAAAAATTTTAAAATATATACTTAAAATAACATATTATTTTAGTGTATGAAAATCCCCCAAACATAAATATTACTTGTCATCAAGTGACACTTTTACTACATAAAAGAATATGACTTAGGATAGAGACTAATTTATAACTTCTATACTTTATTTCATTAAATAAAATAGTGAAATTTAAGAAAAATCTTTAATAACTTAGATTCAAATTCTAAGTCTAAGAGTACTTAGTAGTCAATTTTAAGATTTCTGAATCTTCATTCATTTCAAGAAGAATTGTAATTTTTCATATCAATGATATTTAACATATTCATATGAAAAAGAACTTCAGGAATACTTTATTAATAATGCTACTAATAATCCAATATAATTTTAGAAAATGTAATAATCTTTTTTTTCCTTAAGTTGATTCAAGTGAAGACAATTTTTTATTAGGCATCTCCTCAAGCTTCACCTCACTTATTTTTCTTTTCTTTTCTTTTCCTTTTCTTTCTTTTAGAATCTTTTCAGTCCTTTATTTTTTTTCTTTCTTTTTTCTCAAGTGAGGATTACTATATTTGGATAGCTTTAATAGTTTTGAACTTCACTATCCTCTTCTTAAAGTCAAAACTCCTTACATTTCTTCACTTTAGAAATTCATATTAGTTTATGATTTTCATAAACTCTCCTTCTTTTCTTCTTACATGAAACTTTAAAATTTTTAATACTTCAAAATTACAATTTTCATTGCTTTAAATAGAAAAAAATTAGTCTTATATTATCATACCAAATATCTTTAACTTTACAATTAACCTTCATTATTAAATATTTGAATCTAAATTTACCATAATATTCATAAACTTAAGTATAGTCATTTAAAGTTTAATCTTAATATCCCATGTCATGTAAAATTAATTTTAAAAATATTGTTACTCAAGGACAAATAAAATTTAGTTTACTTACTTTTAAAAGAAAATTTTCTTCCCCCCAAACTTAAGTTTTTAAATATTTTTAAAATGTTTTAGCACAAAATTTAGTTGGTGAAAGAAAACAGTAAATACATAAAAATAAAAACTAACATGTAAATGATTTCTGATTATGAAACTCGGCTCTGGTATACTACATGTACTAACTTAAAAAATACATGCAGGCTTTAAAGCATTAAATAAAACATAATATATTCTAAGAAATTTGCTGAGAAATAAAAATAAAAACTGAAAATACTAAAAATGCAGGAAAAGTAAAAATCTACAGTTACTATTACAAATTAAAATCCACAACATATAATAAAAGTTTTTATTACTACATTTTCAACTGTCAATCAAATAACATCCAAACAACATACAAACAAACAAGCAAACAATGAAACAAATAAACTAACTCCAGAAAATATTAATCTTCATCGCCTTACTCATCATCATCATCATCTTCTTCTTCTTCTTCTTCTTCTTCACCATGAATAGGATTATAAGGAATAAAGTCGGGGCAAGTAAGAAATTCCACATTATATTTACCCCTAAGATATCTCACCATAACATCCCAAAAGCTATATCTTGTTGAACTCTCTTCTGCTGATACTCATCATTATAAGCATTTCTTGCTCCAATCTCTCCAATCTGATTCTAAATATTTACTATATCCAATTGTTGAATCATGAGTTGGTCCAAAATGTTTTCTAGTGATGCAGGGCGAGAAGTAGATGCCTCTGTAGCTGATGTAGAGGGGTCTGTCTTTTCTTCCACCCCTAGATTCAACAAATGATTGAACTCTCTGAATCATATGCTTCTCAATTAGATTTTGTGGTTGTAATCTTTCCTTATTTCTATGGGACTCTACTTCTGATTGCTCACAAAGAGTAAAAATCAGGGAAGGGTAACCCAAACCACTAGTTGTAGAGCTCTTAGCTATGCTCCGTGCATGATGAACTATAAGAGCACCAACATCTGTTGCTTTCATGTTCTGAATGCAATTGTTCAATACAACTATATCCTTCATTACATCGGTCAGATGATTTGTTGGTAGTAATTTAGCAGAAATGAAGTGGTGGCATACGTATTATTGACTAGTCAACATGAAAGTGGAGAAATTAACTATCTTATTATTCTTAATCCTTCATTCTCCTCTTCCATCATTCAGAAAGGCAATCACTTCTTCCAGTGATGAATCAGTCATCACGAATGCAGCATATTCATAAAAAAATACATTCCTCAACCCATAAAAAGCATTGATCCTTTTTGCAGTAAATTCAAATTGCTTACCTCTCACAAGGATGTGATCATCATCAGTGAATCTCAAGTTGGCATAAAATTCCTGAATCATTGGTAAAATCACTACTATAGTGAAGTAGCAAAATGGTTCCCAATTTTTGGCAAGGATCAACCTCTTGATTTCGCCACCCTGGTTAGCAAATGCCCATTCCTGGATCAATCTTCTCGACTCTATATGAGTGTTATAACTGTGTTGGGCCTTCAAATTAAAAAATATTTGTGCATCAAAATCATCTGACCTTCCTCTCTTCACTCGTGGAGCTACTTTAAATTCTACCAAAATCCAAATAAATTCTGAATAAATTACAAAATCAAAACTCAATCTCCCTTAGTAAGATTATTTGGTAAGAAACCTTTCATCATGAGTTTTCTTCAAGCTTTTTCATCAAAATTCCCAACTTTCAGATTTTACATAAAGTAGGAAAAAACCATTGTGAAAATTAAAAATTTCTAAGTTATAGTGAAGCTCTTACCAAGAGAAAATGAGATCTACGATTTTTAGCCTCTGAAATCTTCTCTATCGTGCTCAATGTGAAGCCCTAGTTCAAGCTTTAGAGTTAGGAACGACCCAAGCTGTAAAAATGGAGTTTTACTGTGCAATTTTGTAGTTTTTCAGGCAATCTGGCATTTTCGGGAAATTGATGCATCATGCACCAAATCTGGCGCATCATGCGCTAATCTGGTGCATTTTGCGCCAACGCCTTATTGTTTCCAGATTTTGTTTTCTATGAAAATCCGCTCTGTACTGCTTTACATCTACCTCTAATTAACTTAAATGAACCTTTATAAGCATAACTAAATGTTATTATAACATCAATCTTTCACAAACAACTCAAAGCTCACTTTTATATATAAAAATCGTGCTATTACAAACTAATATTTTTCAAGCCAACAAACATATCTTTCAATGTTTAGAACAAACCAAAACATCCTAACAATGAAATCTAAATATCAATATACTAAACACGAACATCGACATAGTTCAACAATAAAATTAAATGCAATCTAAAACAACAAACAACTAAAACAAGTAATACTAAACAAAACATTTCGTGCATAGATTAAGTTCAAACATCTTCAATCTCGTCCTCTTAGATATCTCCCACAGATTAGTAATTCATATACAAGTTGTAGAAGGGTCGATAAGGAAACTCATCAGTTGAATTCTCCCCAATCCAAGCATGTTTCTTGAACATACGTCCAAACCATCTTCAATACGACCGCTAGGCTCAAAATGCCCTTTAAGTCTTCAATCCAAGTGATTCAACATTTCAGAAATATTCCCAACTGCATGCATAAGATTCTGCACATCTTTTCCTATCTTCTTAATCCTTTTCAAAAGTGTGTTCGAACTGAAGTAAGGCTCAATAGGTGATGAATTATGGGATGCTTGATCCATTAGTACATTCATATCATTCTCATCTCTCATTCCAATATAGTTGCATTAGACTTTTTGATTTATCGACTTCCAAGGAAGAAGCACTTTCTCCCAGCTCTCATAAGGTACTTATGATTGACTGCATAGTAGGAAAATATTGGATGGATGTCCAAGCCCGGTTGCATATCCATTCATAATCAAACCCAAAATCGATTTCACAATGATTGCTTCAATATCAATAAGTTTTCTAGTTTGAATACAGCAATTCAAAATAACACTCTCCTTAGTTACCTTACTGATTTTCATAGTAGTCAGTAATTTCGATGCAATAAAGAAGTGTCATGCCTTAAAAGAAGGATTTAAAAATGATGACAAAAAACTTACATTTTCATCATCTCTGGCCTCCTAATTCGCTTCTTCATCCATAAGGTACCGATAGAGTTCATTCCTATTATCTCTCATAAAGGTAAAATTTGTGTAATGGCAAATGTACACATTTTCAATCATAAATGTCTCGTTTATTCTTGAAGGAGTGAATTGCACAAACATGCCTCACACATAGACAATTTCTTGGTTAATTCTATGTAGATTTACATAAAAATCTTTCACCACGGGAATGACTACGGTGACAGTAGTGTAACAAAGCACTTCCCAACGTCTCTGCTCAATAATCTCTTCAACTCAAGTATTTGGTGCATTGAATCCTCAATTCACAAACTCCCTTTCTTTGAATTAACCTCTTCTTCACTAGAACACGATCATGCAACTTCTGCACATTGAAACTGACAAAATTTCTCCAATTGAAAATTCTAAATCTAGCGTAATTTTTAGAGTGGGACACCATAAGAATTGAAATCTAGTGACTCCTTTCTCGTTTTCCCCTCTAAAATGGACTTTAGAATCAATTTTTGGGAGTTATAAGGAGAATAACCCACCAAAAACTGTCTTTTGAAATGTTTTAAATCATTTTCATCGTTGTGACGCATCATGCGCCAGCTCTCTGGATCTTGGTGCATCATGTGTCAATCTCACGCATCATGCGCCAGTTTCAAAAATTCACATTTTCGATTTTGATAAAAAAATTCTCAATTCTTTATATAATTTGGTGAATAAAGATGTTTTTAAATTATTTTCTCAAAAACACGGAATCTATGAAAACAAAAATATAAATATATGTAAAATATTCCGAATAAAAACTTAAAATTAAAATAAACAACGATAAGTATGGGTTGCCTCCCACAAAGCTCTTGGTTTAATTTCGTCAGCCCGATATTCCCAATCTTTATTCTTGGTGACCCAACATTATAGTCTCTTTAAAAACTGGTCTTTAACCATCAAAATATGGTTTCAATCTTTACCCATTTACTTTAAATATCCTTCCAATTTTATGATTTTTAATATTAATAACTCCATAGGGATAGACTTTTACTACTCTGAATGACCATTTCCACCTAAACTTCAGTTTTTTAGAAAATAATTTCAATCTTGTATTGTATAACAAAACTTCCTGACTATGTTCAAATTTCTTGTTTATTATCTTTCGATCATGTCATTCTTTCATTTTTTCCTTATAAATCATAACATTATCGTAAGATTCATTCTTAATTTCTTCAAGCTCATTTAATTATAATATTTTTTTTCTCACCAGCTTCTTTCAAATTGAAATTGAATTCCTATAGCCTAATAAGTTTTAGGCTCTAATTTTATTGGCAAGTGACAAGTCTTCTCAAAAATTAATCTATAAGGGGACATACCTGTAGGTGTCTTATAAGCTGTCATGTATGCCCATAATATTGTATCTAATCTAACAGACCAATCCATTTTACTATGATTTACACTTTTTTCCAAAATTCTCTTAATTTCACTATTAGATACTTCAGCTAAACCACTAGTTTGGGGATTATAAGCAGTTGCAGTTTTATGTATTATGCTATATTTTTCTACCAAGCTTATAATTGTTGCATTTCTAAAATGAGATCCTCCATCGGTAATGATTACTCTCGGCATTTCATATCTTGTAAAAATATTTTTATTTAAAAATTTTGAAACACTCCGAGCATCACATTGAGGTAAAGCAATCGCTCCAATCCATTTTGAAACATAATCCACTGCAATCAATATATATATATTTCCAAATGAAGGTATAAATGGTTTCATAAAATTCAATCCCCATGCTTCAAAAATTCCAATTTCAAAATTAAAATTTAGAGGCATTTCATTTCTTCTTGAAATATTACCCACTCTATGACACTGATCACATGGTTATATATATATATATATATATATATATATANGCAAGGAGATCTTAAGCATGTGAATTTTTGGAAATAAGATCCCTTAATTTGGGGGACCTTTGGTCCATGGCTTGATTTAGGTGATTTCATGGTGTTTGGACTGGTCACTACGTCCAACTAATGGCTGTGGTGGAGTTAATTTTGTGGCCTTAGGGTGGTTAGGTCACATTTAGTGTATGGGTCCAAGTGGGTGCAAAATGACCAAAACTTGGGTTTGGGCTAGGTTAGCCATATCAATTAGCCCAAATAATTATTGCATTTGGTGTAGATGATCACAAGGAACAACTTTGGTGAAGGTGGAAGTGGTTTTGAGCTCAAAAAGGGTCAATTTGAGGGAATTTTGAATTTTAATCAATTTGGTTATGTTGGGCTAGGCTTGGGTCTAGCTGGGGGTCAAATTGAAGGAATTTTGAACTTTAATCAATTTGGTCATGTTGGGCGAGGCTTGGGTCCAGCTTGGGTTAGCCTTTAGCTAAGTCCAAATTTATTGTTGTAAATGGTCAATAAGGACCTCATGAAGAGTTTTCAACTTGAATTTGATGCCAATTTGGAGGTTAAGGCAATCAATTGGGTGAAATTTGGGGACTTAGCCAATTTGGGGCTAAATTTGGGAATTTTGGATCTAGGCCAAAATCAAATGGATATGAGGCTCCACCAAGATCAATTGATGGTTGATTTTAATGTATAGGAGTTTTATAAAGATTTTTTAACATTAATTGAGGCCAATTGACTAGGCTATGGGTTCAATTTGGTGAGTCATAAAGATTTTGAAACATTAATTGAGGCCAATTGACTAGGCTATGGGTTCAATTTGGTGAGAGATAAAGATTTTACAACATTAATTGAGGCCAATTAACTAGGCTATGGGTTCAATTTGGTGAGATTAGGTCATATGGGTGAAAATTGGGTTTGGCCCAAATCAAAATTGGGCTCAAATCATGGACCAATTGAGCTTGGATTTGGTTTAGTTTGGTCATAAAAAAAGTTAATTTGAGTTTGGGATTGTAATTGGGGTCAATTGAGATCAAATTGATGGACATTTGAGTTGATAAAAAAGTTAATTTGAGTTTAGGATGGGAATTGGGGTAATTTGAGATCAAATTGATGGACATTTGAGTTGGATTTGGGGAGATTTGGGTCTTTAAAGGGCAAGGGATTTTGGTTAAAGATGGTCAAATTGACCAAATTGGGTCATGTGGTATTTGAAAGAAATGAAATTGGGAATATTTGGGATTTATTGGGATTTTTTGGTAATTTTTGGGATTTTTGGGATTTTGGATTATGGAGGGGTATTTTGGTAACTTTGGGGTGTTTTAGGGGCAAAAGGCCAAGATGGGTATTTTGGTAGAGTTGAGGTACCAATCATCACTAATAAGCCATGGACCAAAGGAAACCCCATTTTGGGTCCTCTACATAGTGTTCTTAGCTAAACCGTAACCCTATGACTAGTAAATTTAGGGGACCAACTACATGAGTATCCCAAAAGATCAAGGGATCTAGGTTAGAAATTTGAGCTCAGAGTTGTGAGTGATTGTGAGTGCAGATGAGTGTAGTGAGTGCCTTAGCTCCAGACCAACACTCAAGGTCAACCCTAAGGTCCAACAATCCTAGGGGGTGACTCATCATGAGTTTCCCCCACAGTGACCCCACCTACTAAGTACATAGAGGTTTGGAGCAATATGTGGAACTCCAGGTTGAGTAAAGAAGAGGGTAGAATTTCTAATGGTGAGGGTTGAACCAATATGTGGAACTTCAAGTTGAGTAGAGAAGAGTTTGGAATTTCTAATGGTGAGGGTTCCCCAACATGTGGAACTTCAAGTTGAGTAGAGAAGAGTTTGGAATTTCTAATGGTGAGGGTTCCTACCTAGTTTTCGAGAAATAGTCAACAGGAAAAATAGAATTTCTAATGGTGAGGGTTCCATGTCTAGTTTTCTAGGAATAGTCAATAAGAAAAGTCATCGAATTTCTAGTGGTGAGGGTTCCATGTCTAGTTTTCTAGGAATAGTCAACAGGAAAAGTCCTTTGGCTAGAACCTAGGCTATTAAAGAGGAAAAACTAAACCTCAACCAAAAATGAGGGCATCACTCATTTTGTCAGCTAGGCTATTAAAGAGGAGAAACTAAACCTCAACCAAAATTGAGGTCAACAATACTAATATTATTTAACTAAAGAAGAAAAAACTAAACCTCAACAAAAAACGAGGTCAACAATTATATAATTTTAAAAAGGAAAAACTAAATCTTAACCAAAAATGAGGTCAACACATCTTTAATTTTCAAATCTTCATTCTCCATTTTCTCTTCAAAATTTTCCTTAAAATAATCATCTCTTAAATAATCACAAATTTCCATTCAAAAGCATTCATCATTTTTCTCTATTGAGGGATGTTTCATTAATTTCAAAATATTAAATATTACTTCTTGATCATTAACTCTCATAGTTAATTCTCCTTTCTAAACATCTATCATTTCTCTTCAAGTAGCAAGGAATGGTCTTCCAAAAATAATAGGGATTTCTTTATCTTCCTTCATATCTAACACAACAAAGTCCATAGAAAAAATAAATTTATCAACCTTTACTAAAACATCTTCTACAACTCCTTTAGGATAAGAAATCAAACGGTCATTTAATTTAAGAGTTACAAAAGTAGGTGAAATTTCACCTATTCTTAATATTTTAAAAGTTGATAAAGGCATGAGGTTGATACTGGCTCCCAAATCACATAAGGCTCTTCCGAAAAAATTTTCACCTATTGCACAAGGAATAGTGAAACTACCAGGATTTTTACATTTTTCAGGAAGATTTTTCTGAATAATTGCACTACACCCTTCATTAAGTGCAACAGTCTCGTGATCTGTAAACCTCCTTTTTTGGTTAAGTATATCCTTCATAAGGTTGACATAATCGGGCATTTGTTCCAACGCTTCAATGAAGGGAATATTTACAATCAATTTTTTTTAGAATTTCTAAAAATTTTGAAAATTGTTTACCTCTATCTTGTTGTTTCAATCTTTGAGGAAATAGAGGTGATGGTCTTTCTATAGTAATTTTTATCAGTGTAAGCGGATATTCTAAATATGGATATATATGATCATTTCCCTTTTCAATTTCCACCTTCTCTTTTTCAACTTTAGTTTCTTTTTACACTCTTGTTTCCAATTCTTTTCCACTTCTTAATTGAATAGCCTTAATTTGTTATTTATTTTGATCTTTTGGATTAATTTCAACATTGCTAGGTAGAGTTCCTAGAGGCCTATTCCTAAGCATCCTAGCCAATGTCCTATTTGAGTTTCCATATTTTTAATTGTTGCTCCTTGACTTTGTAATTGATTACCTATGTTTAAAATTAATCTTTCATAGATAATTTTTTCTCCTTAAATTGTGAATTACTATTAAAACATGGAAGATAAGAAGGTCTATAATTAATGTTTCCCTGGTTGTTCAAATTTCCTAATGGGTTCACCGAAGTCTTCCCCCACCGCGGATTAGCAGAAGCAGTATTACTATTGTTTCAACTTAAGTTTGGGTGATTTTTCCAATTGGGATTATAATAGTTTGAATACGGAATATTGGCTCTATTATTTGTAGCATTCAAGGTTTCGTAGGATGATTGAGAAACCACTATTTGTCCAAATTAATTTTCCTCTAACACCGGAGGCATTTGAGAAGAGTTTATTTTGCATTGATCTATTTTCTTTGAGAGGGAAGCAATTTGAGCAACTGTCATGGATATTGCATCAGAATTATGAATACTAGCTAATTTTTTAGGATTCACCCGTTTAGAGGGCCATTGAAAATTATTAGTAGCCATCTCCTCTATTAAATAATATGTCTCTTTAAATGGTTTTGATATTAGTGATCCACCAGCAGTGACATCAATAATCGATCTAAGAGATCCCACTAATTCAATATAAAATGTTTGAATTACTAATCAATCTTGTAGAGCTTGATGTAGACATTTCCTAAGGAGATCTTTAAATCTTTCTCAAGCTTCATATATTGATTCCCTTTCAAACTGACAAAAAGATGTAATATCGTTTCTAAGCTTAGCAGTTTTCGATGGAGGGAAATATTTTGACAAAAAATTTTGTGATAGTTCTCCCCAAGTTTTGATAGATCTAGGTGCTAACAAATTTAACCACACCTTAGCTTTATACCTTAGTGAAAAAAGAAAAAGTCCATGTCTAACGACATCATTCAACACTTTCACATATATAAATGTAGCACACAATTCTAGAAAGCTAGCAAAGTGTAAATTAGGATCTTCATTCGGTGTCCCACCAAACTGACTATTTTGTACCATTTGGATAATATAAGGTTTAAGTTCAAACAAATTAGCAGTTACATCTGAACTTTAAATGATTAAGTGAGATTCATCTGATGTAGGGTTGGCATAATCTCTTAAGGTTCTAGGTTGATGTTTGTTTTCATTTAATTTGTTCACCATTTTATTCAAATTTCTAATTTTTTTTGTTGCTTCTGAATTTTTCTATAGTACGTTCTAACTCTGAATCATAAGGCACTAATCCTTCAGATCCAATACTACATATAAAAAAGCACACTAAACACTCTTAAAGCAAGTAAGCACACAAAATTGGAAATTAAGAAATAAAGATTTTTTAAGTACTACTAGTTTTACTAATACCGTTTCTATATTCCCTGACAATGGCGCCAAAAACTTGGCCACTACTTTCTAAATGCTCGATTTCTAGTTTAATTTTTGTATCTTCTATTTTTTTGCAATTATGAACGTAAGTATACATATCACTCAAGTAATATAGGGTACTAGGGGAGTCCTAGTTATCGATCCCACAGAGAATATAACAGAACTTTAAAATGCAAAATGTAGTGTTAAAAGCCAATATCTAATTCACAATGCGCATACTGAAATTTTTTGTAGCCCTATGATTTGTCTTATTGATATAACTCATTATGTTCATTCATAGTCACAGTCACTCCTCCTTTCTTAGGAACTCTGTGAATTGGACTAACCCATGCACTGTCTGATATTGGGTAGATAATTCCAACATCTAACCACTTTAAAATTTCTTTTTTAAGAACTTCTTTCATAATAGGATTCAATCTCATTTTAGGATTAGCTATGGGTTTGCATTCTCTTCCATATGAATTATATGCATACAAATTGAAGGAATGATTCATTTTATATCAGTAATTGTCTATCCAAAGGCTTTCTTATAACTCTTCAAAGTTTCCATCAAACTCGTTTCTTCTTCTGTAGTTAATTTTGAGGAAATTATAACAGATAATGTTGAGGAATCACCTAAGAAGACATACTTTAAATGTTCAGGAAGTAACTTCAACTCATGCTCAGGAGGTTTTTCAATTGATGGACGAAAGGATGTATCTTTTCTGTCGTGTCCAAAACTTCAAATTCGCTAACATAATTTGAATCTTCCTTGTAAAAATCTTTAAATTGATCTAATTTCTCTTCTTACTCATGGTCCAAATCTTTCATTACAGATTTCTCTTCATAAATTGTTTTAGAATGACATTCACTTAGATATTGTATCACATCCATTCTATAGCATTCAACATCTTTACCTTTTGTAGGATATTTCAATGGTTTGGAAATATTAAATGTAATTATCTAATCATTGACGTGCATAGTTAATTCCCCTTTATGCACTTCTATCATTGCTCTTCCAAAAGATAGGAAAGGTCTCGCTAAAATGATAGGTATCTCATTATCTTCCTTCACATCTAGCACAATGAAATCAATAGGAAAGATAAATTGATTCACTTTCACTAAGAAATCTTCTATAACTCCTTCATCATATGCTATTAACGATCTGCTAACTACAGAGTTACAGTAGTAAGGGATATTTCTTCTAATCCTAATTTTCTAAATATTTATAATGGCATAAGGTTAATGTAGCACCTAAATCACATAAAGTTTTCCCATAAAAAATGTCTCCTATTACACATGGAATTGTGAAGTTCCCAAGATCTTTAAGCTTTTCAGGAAGCTTTTTTTGAATTATAGCACTGCACTCCTCACTAAATACAACAGTCTCGTTATCTTCAAACTTCCTTTTCCTATTAAGAATATCCTTCATAAGCTTCACATAGCTTAGCATTTGTTCTAAGGATTCAGCAAATGGAATATTAATCATAAGCTTCTTAAAAATTTTTATAAACTTTGAAAATTGTTTTTCCAACTTTTGTTGACAAGCCTCTAAGGAGATAGAGGTGGTGGTTTTTCCAAGTCAACTTTAACTGGAGAAATAGGTCTCTCTAAACCTTTCGGAGCATCCTATTCAAACTCTTCATTTTCTTTTCTCTCTACTTCAGTCTCTTTTTTAACTCTACCTTCCAATTCTCTTCCGCTTCAAAGTTGAATGGCTCTTACTTGCTCTTTATTCTGGTCTTTTGAATTTACTTTAGTATTACTAGGAAGTGTTCCTTAAAATCTATTACGTAATGAATTTGTTATTTGTCGCAATTGATTCTCAATATTTCTAATTGTAGCTCCTTGACTTTATAACTGATTTCTCATTTGTAACACCACTTCTTCTATAAACAACTTTTTTTTTCCTTAAATTGTGGATTACTATTAAAACCTAGAAGATAAGTAGGTTTATAATTATTATTCCTTTGGTTGTTTGATCCCGATGATATAATTGTGCAAAATATATAAAGTTGACTCCGCTTTACAACTTTCCAAAAACTTGATGCATTATTTTATGAATAAGAAGTTTAAGCAATTTATGTAGAGGTTCTATGCAAGTATACGTATCATTTTTAAGTAATGCAAGACTTTATGTTTAAGCCACAAATATCAATCTCACGAGGAAGTTTTAAATTTGAAATGATAAATTAACTAGGAAATTCATAGCAATAAAATAAAATTAGCGTCACTAATTTTGAATATTTGATGTACTATCAGAACTAAATTATTAACTAATAGCAAAACTGAAATTGAAAGTTTAAATAGTAAGTACCAAACAATGTTTATGTGATAAAGTTATGTAATATGAAAAAGCATCTTTCCCACTATAATGGGTTTTTGGTAAAATGAGATGAGATAAATGGTTTAAATCTGTATTATGCCAAAAAGGAGCAATTTTATTACTCTACCCTGATTCAGTGTTATAGAGAATCTTTGTCTAATCTCAGGTTTAGTCTCTAAATCCATGGTTAGGCTGGGAGGATACTGGCTCTCACTCTAAAGCTCCCACTTCCCTTCCTCTAAAGGCTAACACTTGCTTTTGTTCTTAAACACTAAGACAAAATTGGGGATTTTAGTCTGTCACCCTAAAATCTCCAATTCTACGCCCAACAATGTATATTTCCCTATTTTTTTATACTTAATTCCATGAACGAAATACTCCTCCATGGGATTAAATGTGATTCTCACTCTATTGTAGAACTCATACTTTATTTCCCAAATCATATGTTTCACAACATATTTTAACATTACAATTGACCTGATCAAAAAGTAAATTAAGAACAGAGTTGAAAAATCATAACAACTTATTTTATATTTTAAAATTGGCACATCCAAATTATCTCATCATTTCACCATATCTCAAAGTACAGAGAAAGATAAAAGAAACTACTCAGACTTCATGAGAAAAATACAACAAAACACAAATTTCATATATAAAAAAAAGTTCATACAATAATAATAAACAAACAACACTTATCTCAAACTATTTCTCAAAGTAAATCCCTTCTAGCCTCTCTTGAACTCTTTTTCTTTATACAATTCTCTTGATTCTCACTTAGAAGATGTAAGGAAGAAGAAATCTCTCACTTCTCTCCCCTCTAACAACTCTTAGAAAAGAATTCACACTTAAACCCACCACAAAACTCAAAACTCTAAAGAAATGAATGACTAATGAACTCAAAGTGGTTGGGGGCGGAAGAGAGATTTTTCTGATCAATTTTTGCTCTATGTAGAGCCTAATGTCAGTTCTCCAATAAGTGCATCCAAAAACTCTTCAAAAAGTGTCCAAATTTGTCGAATCTTCTAGAAATCAGTCTTGCACCGACATTGGCACTATCGACGCCCACTCTGGTGTCGTCGGCGCCAGTGGCCCGTAAATTAATTCATTGTTCTCTCTAAATTGGCGCTCTCAACGCTGCTTTTGGTGTCGTCAGTGCTGAGAAAGTTCTGGCCTCTGTTCTGTAGATCCGCACCGTTGGCATCCAGCTTGGTGTCGTCGGTGCTGAGTATTTCTTCAAAAACACCATTTTGACTCCAAATTCCATCCTTTTTGCCTCTTTTTGTTTCAAGTCCTAAAAATCAACAACCTGGAATAATACATGAAAAATACTTTCCTTTAAAGTGCAATATTACCAAAAATGAATATAAAATATGGGTATGGGTCTAAAAATGCATATATTTTTGGTGCATCAAAATCCACCAAACTTAAATGTTACTTGCCTCAAGTAACTCCTTTACTACATAAAAATGACTGATGGAAAAGAATTTAACTTCTAGATTTTCATATTTTAGTCCACTAAATACAATAGCATAACTTAAGAAAAATNTAAGAGTTGATTTTGTCGAAGGAGATTTGTACAGCTTTGTAGATTTTCTTGCAGAATGTGAAATTCTGCGAGGATGTGCAAAGAGTTAATGTAGATAATGATGGTTGTGTTGTGCACACAANTCTCAGGCTACTAAATAGGAAAAACTAAACCTCAACCAAAAATTAGGTCAACAGCGAGCTTTAAAGCATCTGGACTGTTCTGAGTTCCTATTACCCCAGGTTTACGATAATCGAAGAGAAACTCCTTTTATCAAGAGTATTCTTGGGTACCCCCTAAGATGTAATTAACCAAGTGGGATCGTTCCCCTTGGGAGTGCTCTTGACCCCAGAAAGGCACCTACACCTGAATCTCTGGTTATGGGTAGTCTACGTAGGTATTCGTCCACAGATATCAGTTTAAGGTGCTTTTGTCTGATCTTGTTTGGACGGACACTCTTAACCTATCCTTGCAAGGTTTACCACACGTAGTCTCTCCACTTTTTTGTGTTTTCTAATGTTTGTCGTATTGATGTATGTCCCTTTTTATTTGGTTCATCTCCTCTTTGAATCATTGATCTGATTTGGGAGGGAGATTTATTTGAATAGAGGAACTATAGAACGATCAACAAGCTACCAAATCCTTTTAAAATAAAAGAGAGAAAAACAAACAAAAACAGGAGCGTTGGAAGGTAAGGATCGACCTCAAAAGGAATTAATCAGAAGATAGTGACTGATTCAAAGTGAGAATTGACAGGTAAGGTTCAATCTCAAAAAGAGAGCATCGAAAGGTAAGAACCGATCTCAAAAGAAGTGAATCAGAAGGTAGTGACAGATTCAAAATGAGAATTGACAGGTAAGGGTCAATCTAAAAAATGAGAGTATCGGAAGGTAAGGACCGACCTCGAAAGGAGTGAATCAGAAGGTAGTGAATGATTCGAAATGAGAATTGACAGGTAAGGGTCAATCTCAAAAAGAGAACGTCGGAAGGTAAGGACTGACCTCAAAAGGAGTGAATCAGAAGGTAGTGACTGATTCTAAATGAGAATTTACAGGTAAGGGTCAATCCCAAAAAGAGAGCGTCGGAAGGTCAGGACCAACCTCGAGAGGAGTGAATCAGCAGGTAGTGACTGATTTGGAGTGGGAATTGACAGGTAAGGGTCAATCTCAAAAAGAGAGCATCAGAAGGTAAGGACCGACCTCAAAAGGAGTAAATCAGATGGTAGTGACTGATTTGAAATGGGAATTGACAGGTAAGGGTCAATCTCAAAAAGAGAGCGTCGGAAGGTAAGAACAGACCTCGAAAGGAGTGAATAAAAAGGTAGTGACTGATTCAAAGTGGGAATTGACAAGTAAGGGTCAATCTCAAAAAGAGAGCCTCGGAAGGTAAGGATCGACCTTAAAAGGAGTGAATCAGAAGGTAGTGACTGATTCAAAATGAGAAACGACAGGTAAGGGTTAATCTCAAAAAGAGAGCGTCAGAAGGTAAGGACCGACCTCGAATGGAGTGAATAATAAAGTAGTGACTGATTTTAAATGAGAATCGATAGGTAAGGGTCAATCTCAAAATGAGAGCGTCAGAAGGTAAGGACCAACCTTAAATGGAGTGAATCTGAAGGTACTGACCGATTTGAAATGAGAATCGATGGGTAATGGTCAATCTCAAAAAGACAACATCGGAAGGTAAGGACCGACCTCGAAAGGAGTGAATCGGATGGTAGTGACTGATTAAAAATGGGAATTGACAGGTAAGGGTCAATCTTAAAAAGAGAGCGTCGGAAGGTAAGGACCGACCTCGAAAGGAGTGAATCGGAAGGTAGTGACTGATTCAAAGTGAGAATTGACAGGTAAGGGTCAATCTCAAAAAGAGAGCGTCGGAAGGTAAGGACCGAGCTCGAAAGGAGTGAATCAGAAGGTAGTGACTGATTCAAAATGAGATTTGACAGGTAAGGGTCAATCTCATAAAGAGAGCGTCATAAGGTAGGAACCGACCTCAAAAGGAGTGAATTAGAAGGTAGTGACTGATTCTAAATGAGAATTAGCAGGTAAGGGTTAATCATAAAAAGAGAGCGTCGAAAGATAAGGACCGACCTCGAAAGGAGTGAATCAGAAGGTGGTGACTGATTCAAAGTGAGAATTGATAAGTAAGGGTCAATATAAAAGAGAGAGCATCGAAAGGTAAGGACCGACCTCGAAAGTAGTGAATCAGAAGGTAGTGACTGATTCAAAGTGAGAATTGATAGGTAAGGGTCAATCTCAAAAAGAGAGCGTCGGAAGGTAAGGACCGACCTCAAAAGAGGTGAATCAAAAGGTAGTGACTGATTCGAAATGAGAATTGACAGGTAAGGGTCAGTCTCAAATAGAGAGCGTCGGAAGGTAAGAACTGACCTCAAAAGGAGTGAATCAGAAGGTAGTGACTGATTTGAAGTGAGAATTCTATAGAGTTTGTAGCGTTTAATTTAAAGACAAGTGTTGCATGCAAAGGTTGACATTGTTGAAGAGGATTTGTGAGAATTTGAGAGTTCTTTTTTTTTTTTGCGCAGATTGTGAAATTTTGCTGGGATGTGAAGAGAATAAGTGCAGGCAAAGATAGTCGTGTTGCGCTAGCAAATAGTGAGAAACTCTGAAATCGACAGAATCCACTCAACAAATTTATTTTCTTTTTTTGTTGTTTTATCACATTTAATTTTCAAAAACATGTTCTTCAAAATTTGATTTGAGTTGGTTGATTTTTAAAAAGTGAGATATTTTTTATTTAAAATTTTCATAATTTATATTTTTTTCATCATTTTTTATTTGAAAGTTTCTTTTTTTTATCATTTAAATGTTTATTGTTTTGTTCTTCGTTCATTGTAGTTGCAAACCATCGCATGGTTCAATGGCTTTTATCCATCGCACCGAGAAGGACAATTGAACAATGAGACAAATTTTCTGGAAGGAATTTCATTAATCTGCTTTAATAAAATGCTAAAGATGAAAAGTAGGCCAATGCCTCAAAAAGAGTACAATCTGCAAACTGCATGAAAGCACATCCAGAATGTGTCATTTCGAGCACATATCATGGAATGATCATGTCTAATACATATCACATCTGTAATGTAGTAGAGAAGAAAGAGAAACCCTATGAACATCTATCCCCTTGAGCTCTTGATCAAGCTGACCTTCTGAGCCACGTTCCAAGTCAAGAGTTCCCTTCACGCGTGCCTAGAGGTGCAACCTTCTCACAGCTCATACGGTAACAATTCTTCGAGTTCAGGATCTGGCTGAAATCTAAACGGTATTTTTTTGTTTTCCATTCGTCGGAAAGTTACAGACACCCTATGGCGTTGTACTCCTGGAATGTAATGCTTGGCAGTGTCTACACCGTTGCCTTTTAGAACGAGCACTAAACCAATAAGTAAAGGAATCTTGACAGATCCTCAAAATTCTCTGGGGACAACGACATCGAATTCCCAAAGAGAATATTGTTTTTACTCATGAATGAGAGTGTGCAGAAGGGTCTTACAAAATCATGATGGTCAATGTGAGGAGGTATGCAGTCTCCCTCGTCATATATGTTGATGATGCAGCTGTTTGGAATGCAGTCGACTAGCAGTATGTTCCATCAAACCATTTGTTTAATCATCGATTTAATCATCGGGGGTAGCGGATCCACTTGATCGTACCTGAGAATTCTGGGAGGATTTCCTTGCCTGTCGTTCGTGAAATTGTAGCAGCCCCCACATTGTATTGTAATCCTTCCCTTTCCTCTTATCCATTTCCTCGACTCAGAGTAGGTTCTTTCCATGAGCAATCCTGCTCGACCTCTATCTCTTAAGTCAAATATACAATTCATAATGCTTTGTTCATCTTTTTATGAAAAGACCCTAGTATACAATTCCAGTCCTTCCAATATATTGACGAGTTCTCCATGGACTTCTTCGTAGAACTCAAAGCTTCTTTTGTTGACTTTAATGATTTTATAATATTCTGTTGTACTGAGGATGGTCGGCTGGCGCGGACATTCCCTCATTTCATTGTTGATAGGAATCTAGACTGGCGTCGGTGTTACCTCTAACGGGATGTATGACTCGGCGTCCATCGGAACATATGGCTTAGTATACCGTGGGTCATATCATTTTGTACCCATTGAAACGTATGCCCCCTCCATCTGACAATCGCTGTTCTGAGATTTCTCTTCATTAGAGGCATATTCTTCAAGAGTGTTGAAATGCTCCAAGTGCAGGGCATTACAGTCCGGACATTCGACAAAAGCTCCTGTAGCTGACGCTTGTGGCGGTATTTCAACGTTGTAAGTAAGGCAACCCACGCAAAAGTCATCAAAGGCTGGCGGTACTTCTGGCTCTTGATCATACCCAGGCTCCTCATCTGTGGTGGGTAGGCTGGAAGAAGTTTCCTTCATATCTGGTTCATAGATGTGTCCCTCTGGAATGGGGACGAGTTGGTTCTTAATTTGTTGTTGACCTCTCTTCTCTTCTCTCAAGAGAGCTCTGTGCTTACGACGGTTGACATTTCTTCATTGAGTCCTCCGTAGCGAAGCAAATGATATCCTACCATTGTTAGCAGCAACCAAGTTTTTGGCCGGAGTGGCTACCATGGATGGTAGATGGATGGTTCCTTCCATAGGATCGTGTTGTCTTATCACCTCTTTCCCCTTCAGTGAGGTATTGCTTTTGGCTCTGAATTTCAAAAGTGAGGGCAGTCCCTCCTTTTCTTGTCCGCTGAATACATCCATTGAGGACCTTCCTAGCCCATGTTGATTTCATTAAACTCCATGTCGAAGTCAATAATGCCACATTGTGGTGCCATCTCCTCATTAAGCATGAAGTTCCAGCCATCCTTAAAGGCAAAGATCAGCTTCTAACCTGACATTTTTCTACAGGCGACATAAAAAAAACATCAGCAAGCTGAAACTTAGCGTGAACAAGAACAAAACAAAAATTTTTTAGATAGAGGAAATTTTTATTTATTTTGGTGAGAAAGTTATTTATTTTGTTTAATTTAGTAGAATATTAAATTTAAATTTAAAGGTAGAAAAGAGAATTGCAGTGTGTAATTTTCTAAATTCTTCATTAAATTGAGGTTAATTACAAAATTTTTGGACTCGTTTATAGACTTTGGCCACATAGATAAACCCAAAACGATCAAGATTTTGCAATTTTTAAAGCAAGCAGCAGCAAACAGCATCAGGTTGCATAATATGTTTTCAGGTATCGTCCGTTGATTAAAGACATGGGTCTTTCACCCCAGAAATCTACTAATTGGTAGGCTCCTCCTGTGTAGACCTTTTCAACGACAAATGGTCCCTCATATTTTGGCTCAAATTTTCCAACTATCTTGCAGTGTGCAAGAATAGGCCTTTTGAGCATGAGGACAAGGTCACCAACTTTAAATGTCCTTGGGCGGACCAATTTGTCGTCAACTTGCACCATCTTCTCCTGATAAAGCTCCAAATATTGTTGTGCTTCAAGCCGTTTTCCTTCAAGATTCTCTAGTTCTTCAAGTTTGAGTTTTGCACTTTCCTCTGTTGTAAGTTGATTGGTGACTGCGACTCATAGAGACGACATCTGAATTTCTAGTGGTAGTACGGCTTCAGACCTGTAAATGAGCATGTAAGGTGTATACTGAGTGGGAGTCCTGAATGTTGTCCAATAGGCCCACAAAGCTTCTAGCAATTAGTTGTGCCAATCTATTTTATTTTCATCGAGTGTTTTCTTTAAAATATGTACCAATATCTTGTTGAAGGCCTCAGCCAATCCATTTCTTATGGGATAGTAAATTGTAGAGTATCTCTAATATATTCCATGTCATTTTACAAAGTTGTTGATTTTTTTACTTTTGCATGCCATCCCATTGTCGGAGATTACTCTGCGCGGTACACCAAAATGGTAGACAATTTGGCTTTTGAAGAATTGAAGGACATGCTGTGCCGTAACCTCTCATAGTGGTACTGACTCTGCTCATTTTGAGAAGTAGTCCGTAGCGGCAAGTATAAATCTTTGTCCTTTAGAAGATGGAGGGTATATCAGAACTATTATGTCTGTGCACCAACATTCAAATGGCCACGAAGCAACAGTTTGGTGTAGCACATTCGGAGGTTGGTGCAAGAGCACCCCATGCACTTGGCTCTAGTGACATTTTCTGGTTGTATCCATGCAGTCGGACATCATTGTTGGCCAATAATATCTGAGTCTTTTGATCTTCATTTTCATCTTTGGCCCTGACTGGTGAGCACCACACAATCCGACATGTACTTCTTTGACGATATTTTGTGCCTCGACTCTGCTTAGGCATCATAGCCATATCTGATCGAACAATCTTCTGTAGATGAAACCACCAAACAAGGCGTATGACATAGCCCTTTTTGTAATGTGATGTGCTTCAGACTTGTCTTCCGACAACTTTCCAGTATGCAAATATTCTATTAATGGCTTGCGTCAATCTTCATTGATATCCACATTTGCAATCATTGTTTCTTCTTTTTCGAGCTTGTGTAGATTTTCAAGGTCAATTTGAGACAGAACTTGTATTCCTTGTACTGTGATTTCAACGGAATCCTCTGGGGGACACGCCAGTTCCTTAGTGAGTTTTGCTAGAGCATCGGCATGAGCATTTTCTCCCTGAGGAATCTGATAGAAAGTCACATAAGAGATTTGCTCTAGTATCCGCATCGTGTAACAGTGATATTCTGCTAGTCTTGGTTTCAAAATTTTGTATTGTTTGGCGACTTGCTGAATGACGAGTTGAGAGTCACCGTAGATGGCAATGTTTGTTATATTCATTGAAATTGCCAACTCCAACCCTGTGATTAAGGCTTCGTATTCTGTTTCGTTGTTGGTTCACGACTCTGTCAGGTGGTATGAGAACCTCAACATACCTTTATCTAACGTGATAAAGATCAAACCAATACCTGCTTTGCCTCGTATAACTGTGCCAGAGCCTTTGCCTTTTTTGGCTGATGAAGCACCGTCGAAGTAAATTTCCCAGCATTGCACACTGGTGAATTCCATTTGTAGTACTTGTTCATCTGGTAGTTCGTCGTCGAGAGGGGACCCAGCTGGCAGTGGGTGTGCAGCAAGAAAGTCTGCTAGAATTTATCCCTTGATAGCACAGAGGGGAACAAAAGTTATATCAAATTGCAATAAAATCATTGACCTTCTTGCTAGACGTCCGGAGAGTTTTGGCCGGGTCATCAAATATTGCAATGGATTAACTTTCGAGATTAGGGCAATTTTATGAAAGAGCATGAATGTCTAAGCTTTTGGGCGACAAAAATTAGTGCCAGACAAAGCTTCTCAATAGGTGGATACCTCATATTCGTCGGTATTAGACGATGACTTAAGTAGTAGAGTGCATTTTCGTTACCCTAATCATTGACTTGGGTTAAGAGGGCTATAAGAGGGTGGTCTAAAGCCACGGTATAAAGTATCAAAGGTTTCCCTTGGATAGAGGCAGCCAAAACAGGAGGTGTCATTAAATATTGCTTAACATCCTCGAAGGCCTACTGACATTTCTCTTCCTAAATGAATTTGGCATCTTTTTTAATTAATGCCGAGAAGGGCTGACACCTACCTGAAAGGCTAGAGATAAAATGTCTCAGATATGCCAACTTCCCCTGAAAGGAATGTAGTTGTTTCAAGGTTTTAGGAGGAGGCATTTCTAAGATAGCTTTAACCTTATCCGGGTCGATCTCGATTCCCCGATGACGGACAATGAATCTTAGAAATTTCCCGGAGGTAACGCCAAAGGCACACTTTAATGAATTCATTTTAAGGTCATATTATAGTAATCATTCAAAAACTATCCTCAAATCGCACAAATGGTCTATTTTTCATTTGCTTTTGATGATCAAATCATCCACGTAGCATTCTACTTAATTGTGAATAGGGTCGTCAAAAATTTTAGTCATTGCACTTTGATATGTTGCTCCGGCATTCTTTAACCCAAACGACATCACTGTGTAGCAGAAAATTCCGATCGGTGTCCTGAAGGATGTAAGTACAGCATCCTCGGGAGCCATCTTGATTTGGTTGTACCCCGACGATCCATCCATGAAGGAGAAAATTTCATGTGTAGAAGTGATATCCACCATCATTTATGATATTGTTAGTGGAAACTCGTTTTTCGGACATGCTTTATTTAGATCTCTGAAATCGACACAAACACGTATCTGTCCATCTTTCTTCTTGAGTAGAACAATGTTAGCTAACCATGTGGGGTACTGCTCTTCTAGTACAAAGTTAGCGTCTATTAATCTCTTCACCTCGGTAATGACTTACAATTCTATTTCGAGGCGCATTTGTCTGGGGGCTTATTTACAGGAGTCATATCTTTGTCCACTCCAAGTTTATGAACTGCTACTTCTGCTGATAGTCCTAGCATTTCATCATAACTCCAGGTAAAGCAATCTCTGAATTTACTCATGCAAAATTCCTTTAACTCATCGACAGGCCGGGGTTGCTCTTTTGTCCCGAGGTTAAATTCCCTTAACTCATCGACAGTTGACTTGATTCCCTCTGCAAATTCTGGCGGAACACTTATATTGGCTGATCATTAGAGTCATCCTCTGTATCGAGGCAATCCTCTTCTGATTTACGAGTAACAACCATGCAAAATTCTGAATCATCGACTGGTCCCACTGTACCAAATCCGAGACCCTCTTTGAGTTTAGTGTTTGACGTTTAACACTCCATAATTTTTCAAAAAGTTATAGTTTACCTTTTTACATTTGTTTTGGCAAATGTCCTTGTTGAATTAACTTTTGTACGTTAGGCAAAAAGTAACCAAAAGGCAATTCCATTAATTCATTAGGATTATCATCCAAATTTACATGATTTTCAAAATTAGTAGATGTAGAAACACAACAAAATTGGATCGGTTTTGAACCAATACTATGTACTTCCTTGAGCTCTAAACTATCGACCTTTGATGGAGGATCAGAGTAAGGGTCATAGTATTCATAGAGTGGTTTATCCGATCATACATTGTTTCATATTCAATTTTCTCTGTATCTTCTAAGGATATCTCGTACTGAGGTTTCTTCTATTTTGTCATCATTATTTCATCTTTAGGACTGTCTTCATCACTAATGTTGATGGTTGGCCTAGTCCATTCAACAATTAGATTGATTCTTCCTTGTCCACATCCCCGACCTCGACTTCAGATGCGCGAACCAAAAGAACCTCCACCAATTTGTTGTAGACGGGTGGAAGAAAATGGTTGAAGCGGAGTTGAATGGTCTCCTTTTTTTGATTTTTCTGAATCTTTGTTTTTGTTTGTCAGAATATCATGTGAGAAGATTGTTTTCTTTGGTGGCACGTAGTAGGCAGCATCTTCATGAATACTAACTTCATGAATCAAAAACGGTTGTAGATCTCTTTTGATGCAGTATTCTTGTCCTTCTTTGCAGTATTTGATGCACTGATGTAGAGATGATAGAACCATGTTGTGTTCATGAATCCACGGTCGACCAAGTAGAGTGTTAAAAGAGGTCTCGGCATTGATGATATGAAATTTAGCAATTGTTGTTAGTTCTCCGACCTTCATAAGTAATGTGATCGATCCAAGGGCTCTTTCTCTATTTTGGTTGAATTTTCTTAGCATCATATTATTGGCCATAAGCTCTTAGGCTTTGATGTCCAAATAGGCCAATGTCCGTAGGCTCATCAAGTTGAGAGATGCTCCTGGATCTACCAGAACTCAGGATAATACGAATCTTCCAATGTTGACTGAGATGTAGAGTGGCCGATTGTGGTCGGTGGTACCAAGTAGCAAATATTTATCTGTGAAGGTTACCCCTAACTGTTCTTTCAATAAGTAAACTTCATCTGAGGATGTGCTGGCAAACTGAGCTAAGAAAATCTCTGGGTCAAGTAATGTTGTAACCAGAGACTCTCTCATCTCTTTTGACAAGATCAAAGCGTCATAAATGCTTAGTCGAGCCGGTAACTTTTTAAGATGAGCTAGCACATTGTAATCCACTTTGTATGGTCGTCCAATTTTTCCTTGGTCATGTGTTTCTTCCACTGGTGGAGGTGGAGGTAGTTCTTTTCGAGTTACTATCTATTTTCCTTTATCTGTAGGAGTTATCCTTGGGGCCAATACTTTCCCACTTCTTAAGTTTATTTCTGTAACTTCTTATTGAGGTATTATTATTGAATATTCTGATGTTTCTTCTTTGTCGGAAAGATCTAAGTTGAGGGCGAGTGGTGTGCCGTGGTGCTCGAGGATTGGTTCCTCGCTCCCGGTGCTGTCATAAGCGGTATCGTTGATGTCTTCTTCAGTATTGTTAGCGAGTTCATCGAACTCAAGTACAATTTGAGGATCATTTTGGGAATCGAGATCACAGTTAGATCGGTCACAATCGATTAGATCATCACTAGAAATAATTAAAACGTAGCCGAAATCACAATCATTCTATTCATCAGCCCATGGAGGGGTAAAAAGATAATCATACAAAGTCAGGGGTTCGAGAATTTTCTTCCTCGAATAAGAGAACCAATCTAGTAGAGGCAGCCCCTATCCTACCCCCCATGCTATCATTCTTCGTGATGGCATTCTTCTTTTTCTTTGACTTTGATGACGACGGCTCTAGCGGTGAAAGCTTCATTTCGGGCCTAGCAGTCTGAAGACTCTGAGCGGTAGTTTGCTTTGAAGCGTTTTGGATTTGATTTAACATCTTCTTGGATGATTTGCTCCAAACTGTATCCCATCCATCTTTTCCAGCATGTACGAAAGATTGTTTTGATGAATTTTGTATTTGGTTTAGGACTCTCTTAAGCTTGTTCTAAGTTGTACTCCATCCATCTTCTCCGGTATATGGATCAATCAGAGAGACTGGCTCGGCCGAAATCATATTTATGGAACCTTTTTTAGGTTCTTTTAAATATTCTTTCTGGATTATTATATTTCCTTCTTTGTGATTTTTCTTGAGCCAATCCTTAAAGATAAAACATTCTTCTATTGTATGTCTCAGCAATCTGTGATATGGGCAATAATTCGGTTGATCCTTCTTATCGACCTCTTCGGGTTTCTTTGGGTCTGGTAATTTGAAATCGGGCTTCTTCATCAGACTTCTGAATATTTTAGAAACAGCTTCATCTTTGAAAGAATACCCCGTTTTATGTCATTCTTCCAACGACATTCTTTTATTTTGAGATGATCTTCCTTGAGGCGGTCGCTAGTTAGACTGGCTATTCTGTTTTGGAGCCTACTTTGATCAAGATAGACGAGGAGTTTCTGCATATATTTATATCAGTTGTTTCCCTTTATCAATAGTTGCGGCTGTTCCAGATTTCTTTTCAAACACTCTAGTTGTCTTTAACTTCTCATGAGAATCCATGTGTTTGATTTCTTCTTGAAGACTGCTAGCCTTGCTGAGTAGCTTCTCAAAGGATTTGATGGTGAGTCCCTTGAGCATGAAAGCTACGGGTCCATGAATGCTTTTGAGCAAGATCTCAATCGCATGATGTTCCTGTAGCTGAGGTTCACACTTCATGCTAAGTTTTCTCCACCTCAAAATGTAATCCACTAAAGTCTCGTTGGGCTTTTGTTTCTCCATCATGAGTTCTCCTATAGAAACATGATGTTGCACTGCGACTAATCTCTTTATAAATAGTTTCTCCAATTCGACGAATGTCTTAACCGATCCATTGGGCAAATCAGCATACCAATCGAAAGCAACTCCTGACAGGCTACTAACGAACTGTTGACAAAATAAAGCTTCGTTATTTCTTGTATTGCCATAACTGACTCGGAAGTGTGCTAGATGCTTTCTGGGATTTCTGGTCCTGTCAAATATCTTGAAGCTTGAGAATATGAAACCCTTAAGAAAAGGTATGACATCAAACTTTTTTGGGTAAGGTCTACCTTTCAGAATCAATGCACCACCATTTAGATTGGGTTAAAACATCCCAAACTTGCTCGACCATTTGCTTGAATTCTTTTTCTGGCATGGCACCCGGTGGAGAATCCCTCTTTGGTTGCTCATCTCTATTTGTTGAGGCAACCTCTCTTCTTTCATCTGTAATATGTATGATTTCTGGTTGGTTGATTTCTGGAGATGCTAATTGCGATGCTTGTGACTGTCCTTGAATAGTGGCCATAGCGGTCATGACGACAACCATCTCTTCTATCCTTTTCTCCAATAGGCTGACTTGTTCATCCCTTAGGAGGATAGCCCTGCGCAGCTCATCTACGGCATTCTCTTCAGTAGAAGGTTGAGCGTCACGTGCAGATGCAGCGACCCTAGTTTCGATAACATGGACATCCATACAATCTTCTTCTAGGCAATCGTTATAGTCGAAATTTTCATCATCATCATCGATGGAAACTCCATGTTCTCGAGCCAACTCAGAAATCTCGACTCTGAGCTTTTCAACTTTTTCTTTGATTATCGATTCTTGAATCATCTTAAGATCTGGAGGACCCTGCTGGACATCCTCTACTTATTCTTCCATCTCGCTAGCAATCATTGCAACGATGTCAGATATTTCAGACCCTGGCTTCATTCCATGATCTTGCCCTACGGGTTCACTGGACTGTATCGGTGCAGCAACCTTGGGTATCCATACCTTCCTCTTTGACGATGATGTCTCAGGACAAGGTGTCCTAGCAGAAACATCGGTATGTCGATGAGAAATATGCTCCCCATGGTGTAGACCTGATACAATATCACGTAACCTCTTTGTATTTTCCTTTTTAGGAATATCTTTGTGATGTGTGCTTGGTAGGATTCTCGGACCCAGTCTTGACTTTAGTGGTTGACGGTCTGTGGTCCTGGTAGCGGTGGAATCTGTAGTAATAGTGGCAATGTCAACGCTGTTTCCCGGGTGGAACCGGACGGGAATGCAAGCTGGCAGATTTTCCTTTAAATTTTGTTTGGCGGACTTGATTTCACTTAAAATCTCTTAATTCATTTAAGTGGATATTGCATGTCCCACTCGTTTGAGTAACTCACGGACTGAACAACTCTCTTTGATAGCTAGTCTCTGAAAAATTGAGCTAACTCGAGTGATAGGGGTAGACTTCTTTTTCTCTCTATCCTGTCGATGAAGTGATGGTAATGCAGCAGCAATCTTTTGGAAACTCTCGTATTTGTCAGTGTCCACTAGAGGATGAAATCTGCTCCCTCACAGCAATGAATATATTTCCTGGTAGTCTAAACTCCTCTTGGTGAGGCTCTTCCTCGACATGTATTTCCTCAGGAGTTTGGGCTTTAGTAGCCATTCGAACTCTTCTGTTATGGTTTCCTTTCTGAGTTCGAGTTAACGGTGCAGTCCTTAAACTTGATCCGATTTCAAACACTGAAGGTGGGGCAGCTAATCCTTCAGTTGGATCCTCAACAATCATTGTTTCTTTTCACTTGGCAGCGGGAATAGCAGGTTTGGTAGGTGCCACGATGGCAACAATAGTCTTGGCTTTCTTGCTGGAAGGGAAGTCCTGAAGACAGTTTAGGTTAAATTCAGTAGATGGCTCCTGAACTTCTGGAGCAGTGACTTTCATCACGACGAACGGAGCCTTCCCGAGGATAACCTCGAGGTCTTCAAACCCGGCTCCGAACTTAATGGTGGGAGCAACGTTGTGGGATTCATGGCTTGTTGGCAAGTTGCATGAAAAGGCCAGTGTTGGGTAGGCCATTTGCAGTAGCTTTAAAAAAAAAGTTTTGGGGTTATCTATATGACCAAAACCTTATAATCTTTAGTGCAAGCATTGAAAATTTACAGAGGTTTTTCTGTAGACCGGGTAAATCCTAGTTTGTGGGGATTTTAAAATTTTTAGTAAAAAAGGTAATTTGAAAGTAGAAAAATTTAATTAATATAAGAAAATCTTAAAGTGTGCGCAGCACAACACAATTTGATTTGCAAAATAGCAAATCAGATTTGGCAGGGAGATGTGAACTATTTAGGACCCAGTGCGGGACCCATTTAGTAACACACACTGCCCAGGTGGAACTAGTCTACCAACACATCTATTGGGGTCCACCCACTCATGAAGATTTAAAGAGTCCTTAATGGCCTCCTGAACCCCTCTGTTCAAAGGTGCTTGAACAGACAGTCCTGAAGTCCAAAGAGTTGGCCGTACTTTCCCAAGATAGAAATGGGTAAAGTATGTCAACGGAAGAAGGGTAATTTTGGTCCAAGAGGGATATGGACACATTACCAATATATGAAGATAATTTTTCCTTGTTTAAATGGAGATAAAAGCTTCTGTAAGCAGAGTCACCAGAAGTTGTAGGCATTATTTTGGTTTGAGGAGTTGCCCGTAAGAAGTTGTCGGTCACCGGAATCGAAATCCCGTCGCCCGCTTTGGAAGGACGTTTAAGTTTAGAAAAGTATGAAATCAAACTGACCCCATATTTTTCATAGTTTAAATGAAAGAGCATTATACCACAAACCCTGTATCTATCCCTAAGGATAAACACAAGACTTAAGGATAAGGCTCAATCAAATAAACTAAGAAAGGTATGACGTCCGTTTGGTCTGCGAAATCATTTTATTTGCAAAAAATTTCCCCTATTTAATATGAAGAATTAAATAGGGTTTATATTAAGGTGGGTTCGAGAAAGCTTCCTATAAGGGCAAGCCCTTAAAGTTAATTATATCTTAAATGACCGAAGTCATCTAAAAAAAACTCTAGATAAAAATTAAGAAATATATATTCAAGGAATTTAAAGGAAAGGACTTTTCAATGAAATCAGACAAAGAGGTGTGAAAGGGGAATGGTTCAAATTTGGGACATTTATTATAGATTCCAAAGGAGGAAGGACTAGGGGATGACATAGATCCAGAGGACAACCTCGGTGCCTTCCCAATCTATCCTATTGTCTGGCTTCAGGTTTGAGGAGAAAAATTTAAGTGTTTCATCTAGCCAATTGTATTAATTTAAGACTTACATTTGTGTGAAGCAATCACACAAATATCCTGGAAGGTGTAAGGATTTAGGTCGCGACAAACGATAACCTCAGAATCCTAAAATGAGTTAGGGCCTATATTGTACAGCAGAGCTATACAAAGGCAAAAAGATGAGATGAGGATTTATGTTGCACTAGGCAAACAACCTTGAAGTCCTATGGCTTGGTTGTTTAATTCTAAGGAAAGAGGTTGGTTTAGCTGGTGAAGTCATGTTTTACTATTGAAGATGTCCGTGCTGCCCTTCAAGCTCCTTACCGTGACAAGTTTGAGTTTTCTAGGGTATCAAGTTATGATGTAAAATCAGGTGGCCCTATGGTTGAAGTTCTTTAAATTTTTATGGGGGCATGTTAAAGTTGATTAGAGCAACACTGGTTAGGATCCCATGGTTCCCTCGTTCCGGCACCACTATTTTCTATTAGATTCACTTAGTCCAAATGGATTTATTAAACTCAACTTAATGAGTTCCATAATTTCATTTAGACAGTGGGAAGCCTCGTTAGCAACCGTTGGTTACCTCCTCCGAGGGGTCCCCGATCATCCAATAGAGACATCTTAATTTAGTTGTAGTTGTTGTTTTGTGTGATGTTTTTGATTAAATTTTGAGTTGTTTTATATTTTGAATGTTGTGACGGTGAATTTTATCTTGGTTGATTTTAATTTTTGTTTTGCGGCTATCCTAGTAGTTTTAGTTTTCATGGAGGGTGACATCGTTGTTTAGCATGCAAGTTCGTCTTTGGTTTTTATTTTGGTTTTGTGGCTATTCTAATAGTTTTAGTTTTCACGCAGGGTGGCATTGTTATTTAGCATGCAAGTTTTGCAAGTATAAAAAATACAAGAAAGACAGCGTTGTAAACTATAAAAAGCGTACTTGACGAGTCTTCTCTTTCCACCACCTGAAACATAAAATGCATGTGAGGGCAATTTATGTAGAGGCAGAAAAGTAAGGTTTTAGTAGTTTTCCTAACCCTATGTCATATCTTGGTGGGTCCTTAGGAGTTTAATTAAGGTTGATTTTATTAAGCAAAGCATATTAAGTTTAGTAAACCTCTGAGGTATCGAACAGGTTAGGAGGAATAAGCAGGTCCATGCTTCCCTCTTATCACCTGATGAAAGCTCTCGAGTTCATTTAAACTTATTATGTTGCTTAACAATTCATCCTATGAATGCCTTAATGCTCAATGAACATTGATGTCCTAATTATCCCTATGAGTAGGGTAATTATCATTTGTAATTCAATTTTGAAGATTATGTGAATGAAGACCCTTAAAGGGGGGGGAGGGGGGGGGAGGCAAGCTAGTGTTGTTGGAACACTTAGCCAAATTTTAACCCTAATTGGGCTTGTAGTGTTTTAAAGGTCTTAAATTTTGGCTATATTTTCTTTTCTAATCCTCGTTTAATCAGTCTTAAATTAACTTAGATCACTACCAAGCCCTTAAGACCTCGGTGAGTGTCTTAATTAATTTTAAAAAGGTTAAATTTTAGGTGTTCTTGATTCATTATTTGAATTTAATTTGTACCTCAAATAGGGGTATTAAATTGATTGATTATTGACTTTAAAAGTCATACCCCTAAGTCTTAGATTCTTTTAAATTTGATAAACTTCCAAATTTTAATAATTTAGAAATTTATTAATTTATCCTTTTAATTAAGAAAATGAGGTTGGTTTCTACCAATTAATCATCTTTTAATTTCAGTCTTCCAAACAAGTTAATTAAGATCAGAGGTTGCCCATTTCCCTCCTTGAATTAAGCCTAAATGTTAATTAAGGCCAAATTCCTAAAATTACACTTTTGCCCCTAAGGCTCTAACACTTCATAATTTGTCAAATTCAAATCAAATGACTTTGAAACTTTTATACTACCCCATTCATGGCTAAATTTAGACATTAGAGGAGAAAATGTGATTTTATAAAATTTAATTTAATTTATATAATTATTTTCATGCAAAATTGGGATTTTTCAAAGAAAATTTTCTAACTTGACAAAGGTGAAGCCTAATCACTTAAAATTTTTACTGGAGATTGATCTATACCGGAAAGCCATTTAGACAAAGTTTAATGATTTTTTGAGTTTTATTTGAATTATTAGAATTATTTTAATTTCTGGGGTATTTATTAAATATAAAATATTTTAAATGGGAAATTTAAGTTTTATATTTTTGAAAAATCTCCCAATGGTTAGAGAACCTAAGGAAGAAAATTTAATATTTTAATAATTTTTATTTGATTTATTGGAATTATTTTAGTGGAAATCCATTTTTTAGCCTTTAAAAATTATTTTAAGTTTCAAAGTACAATATCTTTATTTAGAAAATCAAGAAAAATATTCCAATTGTTTCTAAGTGCTTAGATAACAACTTAGAATATTTCCATAGACTTTATTTTATTGTGATTTTAATGAGTTTTTTTAATTATTTAGATAATTAAAATATGCTAAAAAAATGAAGTTTTTATTTTATATACCATTTTTTTTATAATATTCCCCTGATCATAGAGAACTCCAAAAATAAGTTTTCATAATTTTTTTTGTTATATTTTGATCATTAAAAAATATTTTAGTGCCAAAAAATATATTTAACTTGAAAAGTCAATTTAGGCCATCAGATGTATTGAAAATGCTTTGAAATTTTTATGGGGAGTTCTCTCGATCTTTAAAAAATAGTTGAGATAAAAAATTAAGTCATTTTAATATTTATATTTTCCAAAATTAATCATCTTAGTGATTTAGGTTTTATGAAGATTAGGTGCATTTTAAATGAATTGGCTCATGAGAAATTTTCCTAAAGGTTCTTTAGTCATAGTAAACCTTCCAAAATTTTCATAGATTTTTCTAAGCAACATGCTAATTATTATGATTAAATTAAGCAAATAATGTGCATAAACTTGAAAAATATGGATCTCTGTCTAGAGGTCTCCTCTGACTTTGGGAAAATTAGAGAATGTTCCCCACAACAGAGGCTACTACATGCCAAAAATTTAAGCCATGGTGAAATGCTTATATGCATGGAGAATCAAAAAACTTAAGATAGTGTTTAATTAATAAAAAATAAAACATGCATCAAATGGACTTCAAATTATTTCCATATTGTTTTTCTCTATTCACTGAGCAAGAGGGTATTTTTACTTTTTTTTGTGATTTTTTTACACCAAGATATGGATTTTTGAAATTTGAGAGTATTTTCTGAATTATTTAAATCCCTATTTATTTATTTAAACGTGCGGCGCTGACTGGATCCTAGGCAGCTCCGAAGCTATACGCGATGCGTTCCCATTTGACGTTGTCGTCCATGCTAGCAGTCACGCATCTCGCGGTTTATGTAAAGAAGTGATGTCCGACTTCATCTTGACCTTTCATCCGATACACGCTCGATCGAACAACGCTCCATCATCATTCCCAATGGCCTAGCCTGAGAACCGTCAATCTTCAAGGCTTGATATTGCCCTCATTTTTCAACCAAATTGATTGAATTTTTTTTTAAAATACTCGTCTAGACTAGAGGAACATATCTATACTGTTAAGATTCCTTGAAATTAAGCCCAAGCAAATGGAGAATCAAAAGAGGCTCAGGATGAGGAGGAGTTCAATACCTTTGCTTTAAGAAGGGAAGCTTCAATCAGAGATCCTCGACACGTTTGTTGGAGTCCAAGGAGGCTAGGGATTGAGCCTCTAGTGTTGGTGAAATGCTTATACTTATATTCGGCCTTGGCCAATTTCAGGTGTTGATCAAAGCCTATACTAGGGGCTCTGTAGAAGGGGGATTTGATGGGGTTTTAGCTTCTTTCAATGTTGTGAAGGTGTGGGTAAGTTTAATTTTAGTTTGGTGGATTGTGGAGGTGTATTGAGCTCTGTCCTGGTTCTAGGCAGATGTTTAAGCTCAAAATTGAGCTTCCATAGTGGGAATCAGTGGGGGAAGATGGTTGGATTGCACGTAGGAGGTATCAAAGAAGCTTTGTAAGTGATTTGGGAGGTTCTCTCTGAGAAAATCTCAGCACTCTCTCCATGGCCGTGGAGGTGAGCTTTTATTAAAATGGTTGAGGGGTGGTTGTCATGGCCAATTGAGGTGGTGCAATATGGTGCTTAGGTGGAGGGCAGAGAAGCTCCAACATCTCATTTGAGTGAGGTGGCCTCTAGGTTTTATTTAGGTGAGGTTTAAGAGGGGATGACCCTTGGTTTTGGCTTTTCCAGCGACTAGGCCGCCTTGCCATGGCAGGGGGAGGTGGCTAGGAGCTCAGAGAACCTATGGGAATATGTCACAGCAATTAAATGAGTTGAGGTTTAGTTTTGGTAAGAAAATCCAAGGCTTAAGCAAATATGGAATCAAAATCGCTTGATTTAGGGGACTATTGGTCCATGGCTCACTTAGCTTGGGTTAGGTGAGTTTTGCCTCAGTCTTAGGGTCCAATGAATGGCTGCAGAATCATTAATTTTGTGACTTTGGGGTGGTTAGGCCACATTTAGTGCATGGGTCCAAGTGGGTGCAAATGACCAACAATTAGGTTTGGGCTAGGTTAGCCATGTCAATTGGTCTAAATAAATCTTGCATTTGCTGTAAGTGATTGTAAGGAACATATTTGGTGAAGGATGAAAAGGGTTTTGAGTTCAATTGAAGGGTCAATTTGAAGGATTTTGGAGATTTGGTCATTTTGTGCATTTTGGGCTAGACTTGGGTCTAGATTGGGCTAGCCTTGGCCTAAGTTCAAATTGATTATTGAGAATACTCAATAGGAATTCCATGAAGAGTTTTAAACATGAATTGGGTGCCAATTTTGGGGTTAAGGCATTCAACTTGGTGAAATTTGAGGACATATCCAATTTGGGGCAAATTTGGGGATTTTTGGACTTAAGTTGAAATTAAGTGAAATTGAGGTTTCACCAAGGCCAATTGAAGGTCAAGTTTGATGTGTAGGAATGTTATGAAGAGTTTACAACATCAATTTTGGTTAATTGAGTGGACTATGGGTTCAATTTGGTGAGATTAGCTCATGTGCCCAAAATTGGGGGTTTGACCTATATCAAAATTGGGCTCAAAGCATGGGAAACTGAGCTTGGATTTGGTTTATTTTGGTCATATTGAGGGTGAATTTAAGTTTGGGATTGAAATTTGGGGAGATTGGGATCAAATTGATGGACATTTGAGTTGAATTTGGGGAAATTTGGGCCTTTAAAGGTAATTTGGGTGTTTTGGTCAAAGATTGTCAAATTATCCAAATTGGGTCATGTGGTAGTTGAAAAAATAAAATTACGAATATTTCGAATATTTCGGAATTTTTGGGATTTTTTGACATTTTTTGAATTTTAGGCTAAGGAGGGTTATTTTGGTAATTTGACAATTTTTGGTGATTTTGGGTAATTTGGGTGTTTTCAAAAGGTTTGAGATAATTTTTGAACAAGTTTGGGTATTTTGGATAAATTTGAGAATTTTGGCAAAATTTAGGATTTTAAGGGTACTCAGGTAATTTTGGGAAGTTTAGGGACAAAAGGCCAAGCTGAGTATTTTGGGTAAAATTGGGGAACAAACCACCAAAGTAAACCATGGACCAATGGAAACCCCATATGGGTCTTCTATGTACTAGTCTTAGCTAAACCCTAGCCTAGGGCTAGTAGGTTTAGGGGACCATCTACATGAGTTTCCCAAAGGTTCAAGGGACCAAAGTCAGGAAATTTTGGGTTTAGGGTATTGAGTGATTGTGAGTGAAGTGAGTGCCTTAGCTCTAGACCAACACCCAAAGTCAACCCGAAGGTCAAATAGCCCTATAGGAGCTCTCCTTGAGCTCCCCCATATTGACCCCAACTACTAAGTGCTGGAGGTTATGACCAATATGTGGAACTTCAAGCTGAGTAAAGAAGAGTTTAGAATTTCTAATGATGAGGGTGTCTTTTCTAATTGTCTAAGAATAGTAAATAGGAAAGTCCTATGGCTAGATCTTAGGCTACTAAAGAGGAAGACTAGACCTCAACCAAAAATGAGGTCAACAACTCGATAGATAAAGATAAACATTTTGTCCATCTATTGAAAAATTTCCAGAACTTGAGTTGAAATTACTTCCTGATCATTTAAAATATGCCTTTTTAGGAGATTCTTAAACTTTACCAGTTATAATTTTCTCAAAATTAACAATGGAAGAAGAAGAAAGGTTGATGAAAATTCTAATAAAATTTAAGAAAGCCTTCAGCTAGACAATTGCAGATATTAAAGGAATCAGTCCTTCAATATGTATGCATAGAATTCATAAGGAAGAGAACTGCAAACCCATGGCTGATCCTCAAAGGAGACTGAATCCTAATATGAAAAAAGTTGTAAAGAAAGAAATTTTAAAGTGGTTAGATGCTGTAATTATTTAACCTATTTCAAATAGTGCATGGGTTTGTCCAATTCACTGTGTTCCTAAGAAAAGAGGAGTAACTGTAACTGTGAATGAACATAATGAGTTAATACCCATTAGATAACTTACAGGGTGGCAAATATGCATTAATTATAGAAAATTAAATCTTTTCACTAAGAAAGATCATTTTCCATTACCCTTTCTAGATCCAATGCTGGATAAACTAGCTGAGGATAAATACTTTTATTTTTTGGATGGATATACTGGTTATCACCAAATTCAAATATCTCCTGAGGATCAACAGAAAAGAACATTTACCAGTCCTTATGGTACTTTTGATTTTAGAAGCAAGCCCTTTGGTTTATGTAATGCCCCTGCTACATTTCAAAGATGTATGATGACAATTTTTTGTGATTAATTAGAAGGGATTGAAGTATTTATGGATGACTTTTCAGTGATTTAGAATTTCATTTGACTAGTGTTTAGAACATTTATCCAAAGTTCTTAAGCGCTGTGATGAAGAAACAAATCTAGCCCTTAATTGGGAAAAATGTCAATTTATGGTAGTAGGAGGAATTGTATTAGGTCATCAAATATTGGGTATGAAAGTAGAATTTGCTAAAATTTCCTGATCGCTATATTACCTTATGCAACAAATGTAAGGGAAAGTAGGAGTTTTTTAAGACATGTTGGATTCTACAGGCGATATGTTAAAAACTTTTCAAAGATTGCTAAACCTTTATGACATTTACTAGAGAAAGATGCAATTTTCAATTTTGATGAGGAATGCCTAAAAGCTTTTAAGTTATTAAGAGAAAAATTAATCACTGCACCAATTATAGTTTCATCGGACTGGGGAAAACCTTTTGAATTGATGTGTGATGCTGGTGATTTACTATTGGAGTTGTTTTAGGACAAAGATATGATAAAATTTTCAAAGTTAGTTACTATGCTAGTAAAACTCTTAATGAAACTCAAATTAATTATACAGCTACTGAAAAAGAGTTATTATCAATAGTATTTGCTTTTCATAAATTTAGATCTTATTTGATTGGAACTCATTGTGTAGTGCATACAGGTCATTATGCTATTAAGTATTTAATGAAAAAGAAGGATGCTAAACCTAAACTTATAAGATGTATTCTTCTTTTGCAAGAATTTGATTTTGAAATAGTAGATCGGAAGGCGATTGAAAATCAAATTGCTGATCATTTGTCAAGGCTTGAATTAGAAAAACCACTCTGTTTTGAAAAAGAAATTTATGAACATTTTCTAGATGAATAATTGTTCACTATTAATGAGTGGCATGTTCCGCGGTATGTCGACATTATAAATTTTATTGTGAGTGATATTATACCCTATGGATTGACATACCAATAGAAGAGGAAATTTATTTTTGAAGCTAAGACTTATTTTTGGGATGACCCATTTTTTTATAAACAAGGAAAGGATCTGATTATTTGAAGATGTCTACCACTAGAAGAAGCTTATGAGATTATCCAAAAATGTCATAATTATTATTTTGGGGGTCATTTTGGTGTTGATGAAACAACATACAAAATTTTACAATCTGGATTCTATTGGCTTACATTTTTAGAGATGTTAATGCATATATCAAAACTTGTGATAGATGTCAAAGAGTGGACAATATTTTTAGAAAAAAATGAGATGCCCCTCAATTATATGCTAGAAGTTGAAGTATTTGATGTTTGGGGATTATATTTCATGGGACCATTTATACCATCTTTCGGAAATTTATATATCCTGTTAGCAGTGGACTATGTATCCAAATGGATAGAAGTTGTTTCTTTACCTCGATGTGATGCTCAAAGTTTTGCAAAATTTTTTAAAAAGAACATATTTTATAAATTTGGGATGCCGAGAGTTATCAATACTGATGGGGGAAGTCATTTTAGAAATGCCATAATAGAAAAGTTATTACAGAAATATCATATAAATCATAGGATTGCTGCTGCTTATCATCCTTAGACAAGTGGTTTGGCTGAATTATCCGATTGGGAAATTACAAGAATTATGGAAAAATCTGTGAATCCAACAAAAATGGCTCGGTCAGTCAGACTTGACTATGCTTTGTGGGCTAATAGGACTGCATACAGAACTCCTATAGGAATGTCCCCATATAGGGTAATATTTGGGAAAGCTTGTCACGTACCAGTTGAACTTGAGCATAAAGCATATTGGGCGATTAATGATTTCAATTATAATTTGAAAGATGCTGGTAAGAAAAGATTATTAAAATTAAATGATCTTAAAGAGATAAAGAATGAATCTTATGAGAGTGCTAAGATTTATAAAGAAAAGATGAAGATGTGGCATGATCGAAGGATTCTTACTAAAAATTTTCAACCGAATGGGCTCATTTATTTTGATAAAAGTTTATTCTTATGGAGATGTGGATATTAAAGATCCTAAGTCTGAGAAACCATTTAAAGTTAATGGACATAGACTGAAACCTTATTTTATAGGGGATCAGCATAATTTTAATAATAGAATGATGTTGGGTCAACCAGAATAAGCACTGGTTATGTCGGACTGACTACGTAAAACCAAGCGCTTTGTGGGAGGAAACACATAATTATCAGAGTGTTTTTGTTTTGATTTCTGTTTTATCTGTGATTAAGAAAATTGGGATAGCATTTTTGAGACTATTATGTGTTAGTACTGATTTTAAGATATTATTTAATGATTTAGAAATGTTAGAATAAGAATTTGGACGTTAAGTTGACTAGTGCAAAAATGTGCACTAGCACTTAAGCGCTGCAGTTTTAACACATGTACAAAATTTTAGAAGGGTAAACTGCCAATTAGTTTGTAAAAACATGCGAAGGCAGTTTCTAAACATGTCTACGAGTTATTGGAAGGATTTAGGTCTATAAATAGAAGCGTTTTGTGAAGAAATTTCACCCTAGATCGTTTCTAGCCCTAAAGTCTAATAGAGAGATTTTGAGATGATGTCTTCATGGGAGATGGATTTGAAGAAGAAGGAAGAAACCATGAGGAAGAATTCATTAGTCAAAGCTGCACAAGAGATGTATAACAGTTTCTTAGCCGTTAGTATTGACGGGATATCAGAGAAAATCAACAAAATTGAAAATTCCATGTCTGTACTGGAGACTAAGGTATTGGAGATTCATGCACAGAAAAATACCATGTCTTTACTGGAGACTAAGGTATTAGAGATTCATGCACATCTTGAGCATATTGGATGGCAATTGAAAATGTTATTTAGCCACACTAGTTATATAGAGGAAGTAGATAAAGAGATGTTTCTTAAGCAAAAGTGGATTGAAGAAGATTGTATCAGAGCACGTCACCACCATTCGTTTTATCAACTTTATATTCTAATTGCCCCAGGAGAGTCTAATGAAAGACCTGAGTTTGTCCCATCAAATGAAGATTGGAATTAAGTTCTATGTTTGAGTATATTTTTTTGGAGTCATTGTGTTTACATGTTAGTGTTGGTTTTTAGTGTTTATGACTTTTTTTAGCTTAATTGTGAAATGATTATTAAGTGTTTGAATTTAGGAAAATTTTGTCATCCAAGACTATTTGGAGTGAGAATTAAGTGTTAATTGTATTTGTACTCGTTTGTGAATTATTATAAGTTTGTTTGTGTGAAAATTTATGTTATTTTTAGCCTCAAATTAAAATTGTTATTATGGAGAATATTGAGAGAGAGGAGAGTTATAGGAAGTTGAAAATAGTCATTTAAGTGCTATGAGACCATTTAGGGGTGGTTTACATAGGAAAATAATGCATTAAACTTTAACTTGAAGGTTTTGAAAATCGTGCACTAACGCTTAAGTGCCACATTTTGCGCTTACGCGTGAGCCAACCTAAGAGGCAGGCGCCTAAGCGCCACTTATCTGCGCTTAAGCGCCGGTTCACGAAAATTGGTTTGCAAATGATTAAAAGGGAAGTTTCAGCCCGAAAATCACCATTTTTAACGCCACTATCACCTTCAACATCTCGAGTTCACGATTTTTGTGGGCTAGGGCACATTTAAAGTGAAGATTTCTTGGTAGAATCAAGTAAAATTTGCTAGATCCAAGTTCCTTGAGGTAAGAGCTTTACTTCTATGCAAAAATTTTAGATTTTTGCCATGTTTTTTTAGCACATTTGGAGAAATTTGAAAATCCACTTTTCAAGGTGAAAAATGAGGAAAAATCTATAGAAATTGCGTGGGAAGTTTAGTTTGTGCTTTTGGAAGTTTAGTTTACAAGTTTAGACTTGATTTTTGAAGATATTTTTGGAATTTATAAAATTTGTAGAATGACACCAAGAATGAAGAGGAGCAAAGAAAAGGACGAAGGCTCAAGAATTTGTTTGTTTCGAGTAAATTTGTTAGTTCGAAGGCTCAAGATCAATACAGTGATGCATTTCAATCACGAAAACTGATTCAGGAGCGGTGTTTGAAGAATTCAGGTGGAGAAGTAGAAGATTTGATTATTCACCGACAATGGGAAAAAGTCTGTTGTTTTTCTGTTGTTGCAGTTATTTCTGTTGTTAAGGAGTTCTATGCTAACCTCCCTGAGGCTGAAGATGATAGAGTTATGGTTCGAGGAAAGTTGATACCTTTTTCACCAGAGGTAATCAACTTGTTCTATCATCTACCACCTGATACCTTATATTTTTATGCAAATTATAGTCTGACTGAAACAGAGTTAGATGAAATTATTTCTTACATGACTGTTGGAAAAGGACTGTGGAAGATCACTAATAAAAGGAGAGTCAACTTCCCAACTTCAAAGTTATGTGCACCTTTAAATGCCTAGCACTACTTTATTTCTGCTTGTCTGCTTCCAACAAATCATCTCAGTGAAGTTACAAGAGAGAGAGCAACGTTAAACTATTGTATCCAGGAAGGAAAGCTCATCAACATTGAAGCTTTGATCTTTTAGACTATCATCAATTCTGCAACGGCTGTTACTACTGTAGGTCTGGGATTCACTTCCTTGATCTTTTCTTTGTGTGAGCAAGCTGAAGTTAAATATGATAGCTGAGAAGAAGTATTGTTACCTCTAAAGCCCATCACTAAGGTGAATGTGAAGACTTATTCTGTGCATTCTATTTTTTGATGGAGAGGAGGATATTCCAGGAGCTATGGAATGGATATGTCTGCTGCTTCTACATCTAGACCATCTACCTCACATGCTTCTACATCTAGAGGTGAGTCTATTGAGACTCGAGACACATTATTACAGAGGATGATGGATAATATCAACTATACCGTTGATAAGGTATGAAATTTAGAAAGCTTTGCAGGTCATACAAATAGGTATAATAGGAGAAAGAGTAATTATGAAGAGAAATTTCACTCGTCTTTGGAAAGCCTAATTTGAGGTGACCCAAGAATGTAATTTCCATCATATCCAAGATACTCTGATTATGAATCTACAAATGTCTGGAATAGCGGTGATTCTGAAGATGATGAGGATGAGGACTGATTTATTTCTATGTCTGTAATATGTGTTAGACTATGTGTTTAGGACTTGTGATTTGTGTTGTGTTATTTATTTTTATGTTAAGAACTATGTGGTTTGGTACTGCTACATTTGCATCTGTGTGTTAATTTGGACTATGTATTATGTTTTAGACTTTGATGTTTTATTGTTGTTGTGATATTTGTGTCAGTTAATATTTTGTTTTTAAATTCTAGTGTAGTAACTGTTGTGAGTTCTGTGATTTAGTTAGTTTAGAACTTTACTTAATTCTATGTCTTTTGAAAAGATTAAAAATCTTGCTAACTTAGATCTTAAATTTAAATTTTAAAAATTACTACCTTGTATGTTTCTTTTATCATGTTTGTGTGTTTGTTTTTATGTTGAGATTGTGAAGTCAAAGTTAGTGTGTTAGTTTGCTTTTATGTTTATACCCACTGCTTAGAAGTCTATTGAATCTCTACATGCTGAATTGAAATGAAAATATTAGAAAATTTGATCAAAATTAATTTTACTCCTGTTTTTAGTTTTTCTAGTTGTATTATTGGAGTTTAAAAATTCCTGTTAGCATGTTATTTTAAATTTTCATTCCAGTTTATATATATCTGATGCTAAAATGTTTAATCTGTTAAAAAATTAAGTTTGGGGTTGATGAAAAATATTTTCAAAACTGAAATTTTACTTATTCTCAAATGTGCTACAAGTGAATTTGATTTGAAAAGAAAAAAAATGATTATGTATATGAAGCTAAATTTGGGAAGTAAAATTTGATTTTAGAAATGACTAAGAAAATTTAGTTGAAATTTTTTAGTAATGAAGAAAAACTTTAAGTTAAAAGTTTTTAGTGTAAAAAATGTTTAATATAGTGTAACTAACTTTAGTAAGAAAAATTGTATTTTTGAAAATATTAGATAATTTAGACTTTTATTTTTCATACTTAATTTTTTTTTATTAAAATAATTTTCAAAACTATTATTATGTTTATAAGTAAAAGACTTATATCAAGATTTTGCTTTAGGAAAGGAGAAGTGGAATTCAAAATTATAAAAGGCCTATCCAGATATAGTAATCCTAGCCTGGAAAAGAAAAGAAAAAGAAAGGAAAAGAATAAGAGAAAAAAAAGCAGATAAGAAAAAGAGAAAAAGTTAGGGGGAGAAGCCTGAGATTAGTGCCTAATAAAAAATTGGTTCCACATTTGATCTTTTTAATGTATAAGACTTGAGAAACTCTTAAGCTTAGGGATATATTATAGTAAGTAAAATTATTTAATATAAAAATTTTTAAGTAGAGAAAATAGAAGGACTAAATTCTAAATTTGGAAAATCTACAATATTTCTGAATTAGATAGGAACTCATATTTTATCTTTCTTAACATTAAGAATTTCTAGACTTTAAGTTGGTCTCACCTATTGAATATTTTTTCTAAAGTGGACTACTATATTTCTAAATCTTAATTTAAGTAACTCCTAAAGAAACTCATATACATATCATACTTATTTAGTTTTTAAAGATTGAAGTGTTTTTAGCAACTCCTAAAGAAACTCATATACATATCATACATATTTAGTTTTTAAAGATTGAAGTTTCACGATACCGGCTGCTACTCCAGAGCTCCCACTACTCCCTCACCCAAGGGCTAATAATCTCGCATCAGTTTCCACTCAGTTGGATCAAATTGGGAATTTTAATCTGTCACCTTAAAATTTCCAAATCTACATCCAAAAAAGTATATTTCCCTATTTATTTGCATTCAATTCCATGGATGACATACTCTCCCATGAAATGAAATGCGATTCTCCTTATGTTGCAGAAATCATAGCCCTTTTGGAACATATGTTTCTAAACACATTTTAACATTTCAATTGATCAGATCAAAAAGTAAATGAAGATCGGAGTTCAAATCATCACAAATTATTAACATTTAAAACCGTATAAAATATAATCAATTCTTCACAAAACCATATCTCAAAGTAGGGAGAAGGATAAACAAGACTACTCAGAATTTATGAAAAGGATACAACAAAACACGAATTTCTTATATAAAAACAAGTTCACAAAATAAAGAAAGAAAAGAACACAACTTATCTCACAATCCTTCTCAAGCAAATCCCTAGAAGTTTTCTTGAAGCACTTTCCCTCTTTACAAGTACTCTCAATTCTCTCCTAGAAATGTAATGAAGAAGAAATTTGTCACATTCCCTCTCTTCTTAAAATCCTCAAAGAAAATCCTCAAGCCCTTCCTCTCACTCTCACGCCACGCACACAAACACACACACGCAAAACTCACACCCACACAACTCTTCTTCAAGCCCTAGACTTCCCTCTCTTTTATAAAAGGCTGCCTCCCTACAAAAAGAATTCAAAATTCCTTTTAAAATTATATCCAAAAGTCAACTCTTTTGAATTCAAAATACATGTCCATTGATCCAAGAGACATATCCCTTCATAAAAGAACCTTCCAAAGTGTCTAGATGCATTGAATCACTCTAAGGGGTGTTTAAAAAAATGTCCCTTTGAAAATTAGCGCAAAAACTCATTCTGAACCTCCTTAATTTGCAAAAAGTTATCTCCAGCGCATATGGTGCCAAATTGGCACATCATGCACCAGTTCTCTATATCTTGGAGTATCATGCGCCGGTTTGGCGCATCATGCGCCGGTTCGGCGCATCATGCGCCACCCTGTAGTAACTCCCCTATTTTGCTTTGTTTAACTCCATTTCAGCACTGTTTCGCCTCATTTCAGTTGCATTTTGCTCCTGATAGATATACCTAAAAAATAAGCATAAAAACAACTTTCTTTAAAGTATAATTTCATTAAAAAATATGTGAGAAATGTAAAGTAGATTAAGCATAGAAAGACATCGAAATGTGTCAATTCAGAATTTTCTTTCTTGCTCATTTTTACTCTTGCACCATTTTTGCTTCATTTTCTCCAAAATTCCATTTTTTGTACCTGAAATCAAAAATATCCAAAATACCTTCTTTTAAAGTGTAATATCATTAAAAATCATTAAAATTTAGCATAAAATATATATGAAAATGTAGGTAATTTTTAGGAGTGTCAACTCCCCCAAACTTAAATGTTACTTATATCAAGTAACCCTTTTACTACATAAAAATATGACTTAGAATAGAGATTAACCTAAAAATTTATATACTTTAGTTTAATAAATAAAATAATAAAACTTAGATTTAAACTCTAAGTCTAAGAGTACTTAGTAATCAAATTTAAGATTTATGAATCTATATTCATTTCAAGAAGAAAATCAATTTGTCATAACAAGGATACTTAGAACATTCGTATGAAAAAGAACTTCATGAAACTTTACCATTAATGCTTCTAATACTCCAGTAAAAGTTTAGAAAATGTAGTAATGCCTTTTCCTTAAGTTGTTTCAAGTGAAGTCAATTTTTGATTAGGCATCTCCTCAGCTTCTCCTCACTCATTTTTCTTTTCTTTTTTTCCTTTTAGGATCTTTTAAATCTTTTATTTTATTTTTTTTTCTTTTTCAAGTGAGGATTACTGCATCTAGATAGCCTTTAATAATTTTGAACTTCACTATCCTCTTCTTAAAGTCAAAACTCCTTATCTTTCTTCACTTTATAAATTCATATTAGTTTATGATTTTTCATTAAAGAAAAACATAATCTTATCCTTTCATACAAAATATCTATAACTTTAAAATTGACCTTCGTTATTAAAAACTTTTACCTAAATTTACCATAATATTTACAAACATAAATATAGTCATTTAAAATTAAACTCTAATATCTAAGGTCATGTTAAATTAATTTTAAAAATATAACTAATTGAGGATAAATAAAATTTAGTTTACTTCTTTTAAAAATAAAATTTTCTTTTCCCTCAAACTTGCATTTTTAAATATTTTACATTTAATTCCATAAAATGTAGTAGGAAGAAAAGTAAAAATTGAATTTACTAACTACTACAACATCCTATCAAATTCATATACATGAATAATCAAGATAGAATGATTGCAGAAGAAAGTAAATATAGCCTAGAACATGCTTGCAATAATATTAAAATAAAAGGAAGTATACTAACTTTAGTATTTATTTTTCTTCCTCCCCCAAACTTGATTTTAAACATGTATAATATTCAATATAGAAAATATAAGTAGGAAGAAAAATAGTTCAGAAATTTTATCTATCACAAACATTTACAAGTATTCATCATGACAGAAAAATATGCAATAGAAAGTAAATCAAAACTAAAACATGCTCATAAAAATGGAAACAAAGACCTAACAAGCAGAACAAGTATTGACTTAGGAATATCAATAGCTTTATTCAGATTAGTCTAGGTAGTAAGCAACTCAATTTCAGTGGCAGAATTATTCTGAACAGTAGCCTCAAGCCTCTCAACCTCTTTCTCAGTAGATAAGACATTGGAAAATACATTTTCAAAAGTTTCCCAGCCCCACTTCCTCAATGCATTGCCAGTTTTCTGATGCAAAAGGCTTAGCTTAATTAAAGGGTCAGTGTGTTCAATTCCCATCCAGTTAGAAGCCACACAGTTAATGAAAAGGGGGTGGGTAGACCACATGTTTAGATATCTGAAAGGAGGGTGGAGTGAGGTAGTGCTTGGTGAAGTTATGGAGATGAGGAGTGGTCTATGGTCTGAACCAGCGAGGGTTAGATGAGTAACAAAAGTTAAGAGGTAATGTTTTTGCCAGTGGTCATTAACTAACATCGTGTCAAGTCTTTCCCACAAAAGACACCTCTTCCAAATGAACTTAGGACCCTAGTATCCTAAGTCAAACAAACCAGCCTGCTGAATTTGGTCATTAAAATAAGTCATTTTTGACAGGTTGGGAAGTCTCCCTCAAGATTTCTCAGCTGCATTAGTGATACAATTGAAATCTCCACCTACTATCCAAGGAGAATCCATATTAGTGCTAATGAGATGTAAGCCCTCCCAAAGCTCCTGTCTATTAGCTTTTAGACTACCAGCATAAATAAAGGTAGCATACTCTAGATGGCCTTGTACAAGCAGTGAATGGTGTATGAACTAAGGGTGATCCATTATAATGCTCCACTATATTTTTTTCCTACAAAAGAACCAAATTTCATTATTTTTGTTAGCATAGTGAGAAAAACCAAGGAATCTTTGAATAATTCTCTGTGAGTTATGCTGAACCAAAGGTTCAAGAATAGCAAAGCACCATAGTTTTTATTTTTTATTGAGATAAATCAGTCTTTTTAATGACTGAGGATGGGCAATGCCCCTAATATTCCAACACAACATATTAATCATGGGGGGGGGTTGTAATGGGGAGAGGCTGAGATCTTGATCTGGTCCTTCCTCTAGAAGGAGGAAGTCCCCCCATCTTCAAAGCTTCTGTGAACCCAATATTACCATCCCTTAATTTCTGCACTTCAGACTGAACCTTTTTCTTCTTTTTAGATTTTTGTGTTTGCCATTCCTCTTCCATTTGGTGTTTCATCTCAGCTATAACATTCTTCCGAGGAGCATCTATTATAAGAGTAATTTTCTAGTTGATCTCCTTGGGTTGCACCACCTCATCTAAAGGAACTGATAGAGGTGTTATGATATTTATCTGATTCACCTCCTCCCTGATTTGTCTGGGGGAAGTATTAGTGGGATCTGTGGAGCCAAATGGAGCTGTAGAGCTTTTGGGTATATTTAGCATGTCCTCCAAATTCCCAGTTGGAGAGGGTTCCACACCAACTAAAGTTTTTGGGGGAATAGGCTGAGTATACCTTTCCTGAGTTACCACAGTCTTCTTTGGGGGGGGGTGAAGCCTGAAACATCTATCCTTGGTGTGTCCAAACATCCTGCAGTGATGACCGTCGTATGGTTTCTGTTCTAGCCTCACTTTTTGCCAGAATCCCTCTCTGTCATTACCAATCCAAATCCTATTGATTTCAGGCAGAGTTACATCTCTTTCAATGAGAATTCTAGCTATGACAGGTGTGGCTTTGTTGTATGTGGGAGCTTCCACCTTCATAGGTCTCCTTATTACACTTGTAATATTAAATAAAGCATTGAGATTAAAATACTGAATCGGGAGGCCAGGTAATTTAAACCATAGGGGAACTATTGGGGGTTCCTTACTAGGGTTTAAATCAGGATCCCATTTCAGGATTTTCATGGTGGTGCCTCCAATTTGAATAGCTTGTTTTGCAAATTGTCTAGCATAGTCTTTCTCCCCTGAGAGTTGTATAGGTAGATGTCTTCCATCTAGAATTCCAATCTGCCAATCTCCATTAAATTTTAAGGAAGCAAAGTAATTCCTAAATAATTCCATTTTGGGGTGGCCAAGAAAAAATTTCCCCACCAAGGTAAATTTTACTTGATCATTTAGGTTATTAATTTCTTGAGGTGAGAAATAAACTGCTAGTTCTCCTTCCTTAGTACCTAAAGGATGAATGCAAGGGCCGTTACCCTTTCCAGCTGCTGTGTCATGGAATTTCTGTGGGAAGACTAAATGTTCAGGATCATTGAGGGAAATAGTTGATTTGCCAACCACCCCTGCATAAGTAGCCTTTTCCCATTGAACATCAGTTTCAATATTAATAGGAGTAGCCATACACCCTAGAAATCATAATCTTAAAACCACAGTACCAGTAAACCACAAAGAAAAACTCAAAAGGGCTATATGTGGTCTGTACAGGTCAAACCACACTGCAAACTTCAAACCAGCAGAGCCCTACACCAGAAGGGGGAGGGTATCCACCACTAGAGCTAGAGAAAGCTGAGTAAAACCAGAAGAAACTAGTAGAATAGAGGAAGAAGGCCAAAACCCAGAAAACTTCAATGGAACAGTAAGACCCACAAAAGTCTTAGAAAAGGGAGTGGTAAAAGCAAACTCCCAAGGTAATAAGAGAAAGAAACCAGTTCCCTAGAGAAGAAAGTGGCCAGACCTTCCACAAAAACCACTCCAACAACACTTCATCCTGCCAGAAACCCTAGCAGAGCACCTCTTACTTCAGCTGCCTGCTGCATTGCTCTTATATATCAAGTTTGAAAATAACATTTCCCCCTCTGCATGTCCTATCAAGCTCCAATACGAGTTCCTGGGCAAGCAAGATATTACCAGTAATATTTCTCCCTTTCACAAAGGCAACTTGATTATCACTGATGAGGTTCTGAAGATGTGGCTGAAGCCTGAAAAAAATAATTTATCTAATCAGTTTGGAAATCACATTAGATAGACTGATGGGCCTATAATCCCCCCAACTTTTCTTATTCTGTTTCTTAGGTTTCAAGGTAATAGTAGAAGCACTAAAATATATAGGATGATCCACTCCATTAAATAAGTTTTGAACAACATGTATAATATCCTTACTAGTCTTACCCTAAGTGACTTTATAGAATAAGTCTACCCATCTGGCCCAGCCGCCTTTTCGCCATTAAAAGAATCTAAAGCAAGCTTAACCTCTTCCTTCAAAGAAATACTAGTCAAATTTAAACCTTGAACATATTGCTGGCAGTCAGAGAAAAGATCTATCTCAATTAGAGTTTTATCAGTTTGTCTGCTGGTAAACAGATTGTGGAAGTATTGAACACCATCATGAGCAATCTCTTCATCAGTAGTAAGTTTCTGACTTGTGGAATTGGTGATGTTTAGGATCATATTGCATTTCCTTTTGTATTTAATACAGACATGATAAAATCTAGTATTTCTGTCACCATCAATAAACTTAGAGATAGCTGCCTTCTGCTTCAAAAAACTCTCATGGTAGTTAATTTTTGAAAGAAGTCTCTCATTGGCTTGGTGGACTTAAAATCCAGTATTTAGACCCATTTGAAGTCCCTCTTCTAGTCTGTAAACTTTTTTCTTGAGCAACATCAAGATTATCATTAACATTGCCAAACCTTTCCCAATTCCATCTTCTAAGATGTAAGGCCATTTTCTTTTGTAGTTTCCACAGCCTAATCCAAGGATTGTCCTCATTTTCAGAATCCCATGTTTTTTCAATTTTCTGAAGAAACTTTGGATGTAAGGTCCACATATTCTGAAATTTAACGTGAGTACTAGCAGGTCTGATAGAGTTCTGTATAGAGCAAAGAATTGGTCTATGGTCTGAACCAGCCATAACAAGGTGTGTGACAATAGTATATGGAAAAGTTTGAAACCAAATGGAATTACCAAGTAATCTTTCCAATCTTTCCCATAGAGTACCACTCCTCCAAGTGAATTTAGGCCCTTGAAAGCGTAGTTCAAACAGGCCAGCAATATGGATGAAATTGTTGAACCTGGCTATTACAGAAGGCAAAGGCATATTATCCCCTCTTTTATTAGTGGGGGAAGTAATGCAATTAAAGTCCCCACCCAAGATCCAAAAGGAATTTATAGACTCTCCCAGTTGTAATAGATCTTGCCACAAATTTTGCTGATGGCTAGCCAAACACCTGGCATAAATAAAAGTAGTATATTCCACCTGTGCTCCAGTAGAAATTTGGATATGAATAAATTGTGGGTGATCAAGTACCATAGTGCACTGAATTTCATATCTGAAAAAGAGCCAAATTTTATTATTAGAATTGACATAGTAAGTGAGTTTAGCAAACTTTTTTGTAATATACGTACAATAAGGCTAGGCATGCTAGTGCAAGAATCCAAACTCATCAAAGTATTTTCTTACAAGATCCATCTTAGGATGTCCATACTAGAATTTTCTTATTAAAGTAAATTTGATAGAAGCATTCAGGTCTTGAATTTCTTATGTAGAGAAAATGATGGCAGGTTCCCCTTCCTTCATCCCTAATGGATTGACAAAAGGGAAAACTCCCCTGCCTGCAGTAGCATCACGTAAGTTTTGTGGAAACACTAAGTGTTGAAAGGACTTAGGAACATCAATCCCACTTCCAACTACATCAGCAAAGGTAGCCTTAGTATATTGTGCATTGGTCTCCACATCAATGGGACAAGCCATTGTAAAGGCCAAAAGAAAACCAAAGAGTAGCAAGTTGACAAAACAGCTTGAGAAAGCAATGCAAAAGAAAAAGCTAGAAAGAACCAGGGTTTCTAACCAGCAGGAGAATAGAACCCAAACAAAGGTCAAATGAAAAACAGCAAAAGGCAAAACTTAGTCCACCAAGCTATAAAAGCAATGGAACAGTAAACTGTCAACAAGTTTATCCAGCAAGCAATAGAACAGTAGCAAGAAATCAAAAAGGTGAAGCCCGGGAAATTCCCAATCAAACCCCAAACTTCCTACCAAACCAGAGAAACTTCTTGAAACAGGAGAGCCATCAGTGCCCAAACACTAGCAGAGCAAACTCAGATCCTGCTGTCATATATATATATATATATATATATATATATATATATATATATATATATATATATATATATATATATANGCCTAAAAGTGAAAAAAATAGCCAGCTATAAAAATTTGCAATAGGGAAACCTGCAGGAAGAGCCAATGTCTAGGGTTAGATTCTTGGCTCTGATACCATGTTAGGTTTGAGAATGAAGCATGATACTTTTATTGATAGGACGATGGGTAAAGATAAATTCAGAAATAGACCAACTAGTAAATACATAAATATGAAAACGAACAGTAAAGGAAGCCAATAAAAGCGAAATAGCTGCAATAGTAATTAGGCTAATAATCCTAATATACCATAATTTAGTTTTAAATATATTATATAATATATATAATATTTAAAACTAAATTATGGTTTATAGCACATATAGATGCACTTATAGATTTAGAAATGCATGGTAACATCCAATTTTATATATTAAAGTGCATAAATATATGGTAAATGTATCGATTTTCTCGCTATCAAGCAAAACAAAATCGCAAATTGATGTGGGAGTGTCTCCCGCTTCTGATGCAGGATGCACACTAGTTGGAGTTCTGCGATAGCGTTCTGGACGACTTGAATGATCAGTCCCAGCAATGCAAGACGAACCAAAATGCTTCTCTTTCAATTCCTTTCCAATTTTTAGCATGTTTTCTATTATTCTTCTTTACTTTCTAGTCTTCTCCTACATGTTGTATTAGAGTTTTGATTCTTAATTTTGATTGTGTTTCTATCAGGATAGTTGTCGTCGTCTCCTACTGTCCATTTAAAGTTGTATTCAAGGATGAGTGGTGGTCCGACAGTTTTTTTTTGTTTTTAGGTGGTGGTTGTCCTCCAATGGTCGAGTGGTACTCCGAATGTAACTCGCTCTCAAAGGAGTATTTATCTCTGACTTTCTTTCCTCCACAACCTTCCCTCTGCCATCGCCGCTGCCGTCGCGGTATTTGCTATAGCCACCTCCAAAGCAACATCCTTGTTGTTTTCTTGTAGCCACCTACTACACAACCACCTCTCACCTTGCTGCCATCCCTTCTAGCCACCTTTTTACATTCGTGAGCCTCCCTCAATCCTTCCAACACCATGCCACAACCTTCCATGCTGCAACCACCTTACCACAACCCTGCAACAACCCCACCCTTTCCGCAACTAGCAACAACCTTTTCTGCTGCCGCCACTACCTTTCCCGACTGCGTCGCTCCTCCTCCCCTGCTGCCGCCCACCTTCCGGCTATTTGACAGTCAGCTGCTACCTTCACTACTGTAGCCGCTGCCTTCCCTTGTTGCCTTTCTACCATCCAACCTCCTATACTCACCACCCTTGACCCAAGTCATAATTGAGTTTGTGTTGTGTCTTTTTGTTATTTCCTATTTTCGAGTGTATATGATTGTAATTTCTATTTTTTCTCAGTAATAAAAGTTGTATTGTCGTTGTCATTTGGGTTAGCTCTGATCTCATTTGGTATCAGAACTAGCTTAACCGTAGTTTTATCCTAGGGTTATCTAAATCCATTAATACCCAACTTAATCTCCATCCAAAACTCATCCCTTAGTTGATTTTTCAAACTAAGCACCCAAAAATTTTACCCAAACCTAAGTCCTAAGCACGCCATCGAAGAGACAATAGTTAGAAACCCGGTCGAGACAAAATGATACGATGCCGCTTAAAAATACACAAAGAGGTGTCCAAGAAATTTCCATGGAGGATATATAGTGGGAAATCCTCTCATGGTAATGGAGGCATGCTGCGCTTGAGAGGATGCCATGCAAATGGGTCACACAAACTCCATTCGATTTCAGAAACAAAGAACAACCATCCCGAAATTTTAGCACGAAATTTTGAAGAAGTCAAGATTTTGTAGTAAAGGTGATGAAACCGACATTAACCCGAAATGCACCGAAACACAAATAGTACTGTTGAATTGCAAAAGGAGATTACAACGAGACTATTGAAAATAAACAAAACAACAAATGACACAAACAACCCACTAGGGCAAAGACAACAAGTGTGGAAGGTGATGACAATAGGGGTGGTGCTGGAAGGGGGAAGGGGGAAGGGGGGAAAAGGGGTTGCTGGTTAGGGAAACAAGGGGGGTTGGAGTAGCAGGTGGGTTCGCCAAGAGGGATTGACAGCGGCAGAGGGGTTGCTAAAGGGTTAATGGCAGTAGGTGGGTTGCAGGTGTGGTTGGAGGAGCAGGTAGGTTTGCTAAGAGGGCTTGCGACAGCTGGAGTGGATGCAGGAGGGGTGGGGACAGCAGGTGGGGGTGCCGAGAGGGACTGGTGGCAGCTATAGTGCATACTGAAGAGGCTAGCAACAACAGAAACAACGAAGGAGGGCGAATGAGAACAAGGGGAGCACATGAACGAATGACATCTAGCATGGGGAGAGTAGCAACAAGCAAGAACATGACAGATACACACCACCTCAGATGAGGGGTGGGGACGACAGGTGGGGGTGCCGAGAGGGATTGGTGGCAGCTATAGTGCGTATAGAATAGGCTGGCGACAACAGGAACAACAAAGGAGGGGGACGACAGCAAGGGGAGCACATGAGTTAATGACATCTAGCATGGGGGGAGTAGCAATAAGCAAAAACATGACAGATACACACCATCTCAGATGATTTATAGTTGAAATACCTTCTCACCATTAGATACAATCTTAGGAAAGGGAGAAATGCCCGGAGGTGCAAATATGAAAATAGAATACATGAAAAACTAAACCCGAAAACAATAGTAACATATATTCATAATAGGTGAAATAGGGGGAGGGGGAAAGCGGCATATCCCACCCATTATCCTCAACCGGCCGATTAAGCCTCTTTGATGGACAAAAATCCTTGTTGAACCCATCAGTTCAACCCAAAATCCCTTGTGTCAAGTGTATTTGTTATATTTTGATGGCCACAAGGATACAAACGAGCTCATCGAGTGTCTTTGGACAGTGGAATGTCTTTGAGTGTCAGGGCTTTCCATCGGGCGGAATGGTGAAACTAACTATCAAAAAGTTACGGAAGAATGGGAGAACTTGAAAGTTCTTCGACAACGAGAAGAGAAGAGTAAAATTACTACTTGGTTTAAAGATGAAATGATAGATGCAGTGCTAGTATATACCCGTGCTTTATATACAGGATGTTCAGACTCTTGCTTCAAAAGTAGATAAACAACCTCTTCGGGTGACGCATTTAACTCTAAGATCAATCAACAAGAGCACACCCAATAAAGCATTCAAGATGACACCTCTTGAGGAAAAACTAGCTCAAAGTGGAGAATTGGTGAAACCAACCAACATTCCTAAATCCATCTTAGTCAGGAAGTTTTTCAAATGCCACAAATTTGGGCATATTGAATCAGATTGCACAACCAGGGTAATGATCCATTTCACTAAGCATGAAGCTGTTGAAGAAATGAATAATGACACGATAGACATTAAAGAAAGTGATGACACAAAAGAGTACTAGATTTTGACTGATGAGAAGGACAAATGCATGTAGTTTAAGCTGAGCCCATGCAAGTGACTCCAATAAAATTAACATTGGTTGTTCAAGACAACCATGCGTTCGAGGAACCAACAATAGACACCTGACAACCCCAGATGAGAGAAGTTTAGGCCTTTCAAATAGATAGTCTCCCTGAGTTGCCTCTACTGAAGGAGCTCCAAAATATTAGAGATGAGGAGCTTTTGCGCTACTTTTGAAAAACTATATAGAGTTATTTGTGCATTAAAATCAATAATGTATCCGCTGATAGATGATCAAACGTGATGGATGAACCACTATGCTGAAAATCACCTTAGGAGCTTTACGGGAAAAAAAAAATTTTACAATGGGATCCAGGTACTACTAGAGAAGAAGATATCTCTTCTTAGTGGTTACTATTGAGAATTGCCCAACCTACCATACATGTCATCTCATAGTTGAGTCCTTACATATTTTTCAGATACACTCAGACGATATTGTGAAAGTAAAATAACAAAAATGTTTACAAATGACGAACACGATGAAAAAATTATTGTGGAAACCTCTTTTATAGGGCGAGAGATTGTAACAATAAATAGGATAAATGTCTAAAAAGTAAGACCAAAGCTATTAAGTCACCGTTCAAATCAAAGTGTCAAGTGCAAATCTTTTCATTTAATCGAGAGATGTCTTCATTGTAGATTATTCGCTCTGAGCACAATACACAATCACATGCAAATACAATGAACCTTTCACTAGGGAGAGGATAAATTCTACATTGGAATTTAGAACAATTTTTGTCAGGATTCGGCTAGACTCTCTAGCAGCTTTGAATTGTGCCAAACAACTAAACTCAGCTTGGTCTTGAAGTACCAGACACCTATTGTTTATATTGGCCAACTTATTACGTTGGTCGTAGAAAAACCTCAACTTAACAACTTAATGCTTCAACCTGGCCATCTGTCGCATGAGCTTGACCGAGCCAACAATTAGAGCGACTCTGAGAGAATCTTGCGACAAGTCCTCTCTTATCTTGTTGAAGTAGGGTGGGCGCTATAACCACACGATCCTTTTAGCTCTTATCCACAATCTATGTCTCGTTCTTATTTTAAGTTGCCGAGCGAACTTCCCGAGGGATTTGTTGATTGGCTTCCTTTTTCAATCAGGTCATCCTTCCCTTTAGGAGGATCCAACGCCACGTTCAAGTTTGCAAGTATCTTATGGACGAGTTTATTAAAACTACAAAAAAATATAGTATTAACTAAAGGAAGATTAAAAATGATACGATATTTATTTGATGTTCACTTATTTTAATATATAGATTTTATATGCTATCTCACTCACTCTCACATTGAAGTAGTAAAGATGTAGAAATTTCACTGGCTTTGCCAACACCACCAGACACGAGTAAGCCCTTAGGCAACTTCTTAGCGAGACCTTAGATCTGAGGAATCAGGTCCTTAGAAAGATTTCCTGACAAGTTCAGCCGATGAAAATAGTTCTTGAAGGGACGTGTAGAGAGGCCTCCCCTTGAGCAGAGGCTAAACCTTCCTTCACTTCTTTCTTCTTCTTCATGGAGCTGACTTCCAGCTGATGCTTCTTAAACAATCCCTCCAAGAGTTTGGTTGTGGAAATATCTGTATGCGCTTCAGTGATACTTTCCATCCAAATTTCTTGTGGTTATGAAGATGCTAAGTCCCAATTACAAAGACAAGAACACTAACAACAAAGTAGGGATGAACCTGATGACAACCTATTGCCTTAGTTATAAGGGTTGAAGAGTTCAGACTCTTAAGCGAATAATCATGTCATAAATAACATTAAATATATCCATGATTCAATGTTTTTATTCTTTTCATGGCATTTACTTTTTAAGAGAGAGAAGAATTAAAAAAACTAAATATCTATGATTAAAACTCATCATTTTAGGCTAGCAAGTGTTTAAACAAGCTTCATGTCTTTTGGACAAATTTATCAGAAACAAAGTACGAGTAGCTTAGTACGAGCAATTGAGATACTGGCGGCTAGGATTAGTATTCGAGTTGGAGTAGCTCGATATGAGCAATCACCCAATGAATGTCTTTCCTGTAAGGCAAATCAGAGAATGATTCACCCGACAATCCCATTTTATTACTAAGGATCATAATATCATCCTTAATCATCCGCCAAAACAAGAGCTTACTCGATTTTAGGGCGAGTTAGCCTTAGAGTGAGCTTTAAGGCAGAGGGCCAAACAGACATTGGGATGTGACCCGACGAAGTGTGCAGAGGATATAAGGTCAAATGCGGCGTCGACGGAAGATAACATGCCAGAGATAATGTATTATATATGCCTGAGGTAGAACACGACAAACTCAAGCAGCGAGAGATCTAAGTATAATCATTATATATATATATATATATATATATA
>JXCR01146267.1:348077-358522 GCA_002079205.1 Phalaenopsis hybrid cultivar
ACGTGTCAAAATAAAATATATTTAAAATTTAATTTTATTGTTGGTCAAAAGCATTGTCTAAAAGTAGTATTTTGGTCGTATTTATTCTACACATAAGACAGAGTTAAACATCATGAGAAAAGACCTATTATAATTTTGGGCCATTTACATGCATACCACCCAATTCCCATGCATTTACATGTATAACACCTACACACTACTTTTTTTTACATTTAGACCACCCAAATCTTTCATATCACATATAAAATATGACTACATTAATTTAAAAATTGAAATAATATATATATGACCAAACAAGATAAAGTCTATTTTTCAACATAAATTAATGCACCTTAGGGATTGCTGGAGGCTCGTATAATAGTCTCTGATCGTTCTTTTTAATATATATATATATATATATATATATATATATATATATATATATATATATATATATATATATANATAAATAACTCACCCATGCTATATAGTAAATAACTCAATCTTATATATATATATATAAGGAATGATGATGGAAGCTAGAGCTCTGTTAGGGTTTTGGAGGAGATGTGGTTTCCCTGGAGTTTGGTGCTGCGGGGTAAGCTTGGGGTGGCTGGTTTTTGTGTACTTGCAGTTTAGGTACTTTATTGGAGGTCGGTATTTGCTTTTCCTTGCTTCATGGGTTTGACATTTTCAAAAAGGTATTGTTCCATTAGAGCCTGAGTTCAGGTTTCCTGTTGGGGGGAAGGGATCTAGCTATGACACTTCCTATTGATATTGAAACTAATGTTTAATAGGCTAAAGCTACCTATGTTGGGGTGGTTGGCAAAAATAGAGATATTCTAAGTGACCTTGATTTACTGGTTTTTCTCCAAGCATTCCTTGACACAGCTGCTGGGAAGGGAACTTACCCTTGTATTCACTCCGTGAGCCTTAGAGAAGGGGAACCTGCTGTGTTTTTCTTTGCATAAAATCTCACTGATCTAAACAAGGAGGTTCAATTCACACTCATTGAGAAATACAACTTGGGTAACCCAAAAAAGGAGCTTATGAGAAATTACTTTGACTCACTGCATTTTACTGGTAATTGGAAGGCTGGGTTACTTGATGGCACACATTTACTCATCGAACTCACCACTAAAGAGAACTATGCCACGGTGTTTTCCAAATAGTCCATAACAATTGGGGGGACTGACATGAAAATTTTAAAATGGACTCCTGAGTTTGATTCCAGCAAGGAGCCACCTGTGGTTCCTATATGGTTTAAGCTTCCAGGACTGCCACTTCATCTTTTTAATTTGAATGCCTTCTTTAATATAAGGGGTGCTATTAGAACCCTATTGAAGGTAGATGCTCATACGTACAATAAGGCTAGGCATGCTAGTGCAAGAATCCTTATAGAAAGGCACATAACCCTCCCTGAAATGAAAAGGACATGGATAAGGAACGAAAATTGGATTTGGCAAGAGGTGGTAATGGAACAGAAATCATATTATTATCAGCATTGTAAGATGTTTGGACACACTAGGGAAAGGTGTTATAAGCTTCACCCCCCACACAAAAGAATTCAACAGATTCCCCCCAAAGAAGTTGCTGAAAAAGAAAAGAACAATACTATAGAAGGAGGAAATGATTTGGGAGCCTAGATAGTTACTTTATATGGAAGAAATCAGGACCAACAAAGTGAAACTAGGAAGAGCTCACAGAACTTTGTGAATCCAGCTGCAGAGATAGAAAATTCCCCTCCCCCTCATGCTAGAGGTGAGGTAGCAAGGCCTTACCTATCAAGGATTTAGACTCAGGGATAGAAATGGAGAATAAGGAGACCCCAAAACCAACTGAAGATTTAATGGCAGACATAAAAAAAATTACATTAAATAGATTGGAAACAGCAGAAAAATAAGAAGAGTAGAGGTCAAATATGGAAGAGCAGAAGACAATGGATGTGCAAGACAAAAAGACCAAGGAAGTAGAGACTATCCAAAAGAATTTCAATTCTCATTCATTGAGGGGAAGGACTATATCCAGATCCCAACCCTCACTTCATCCACCCCAAATACATGATTAATTTACTATGTTGGAACATAAGGGGGATAGATCACCCCCTTTCTCTTAAAAGGCTCAAGCATGTTAACAAGAAGTACAAGTTTTGGTGCATGGTCAATTTGGAACCAATGGTTCATTATAATACCCAAAATTATGATAAAGCTTTTCCAGAGTTTTCCACCTTTAATAATTTGAATAACAAGATTTGGATATTTCGTAGAAATGAGATGCAATGCCAAGTCCAACTCAACCAATCTCAATTCATACACCTCTCCTTCAACATGGCATGAAGGTCTAGAAGTACAACTTTTGTTTATGTAGGTTGTTCTAATTCATCCAAGTAGAAGCTATGGGAAGATTTGCATACAATTAAAGAACAAAATAATAATGCTTGGATTGTGGGAGGTGACTTTAACTGTCTGACTTCTCTTACTAAAAAGAGGAGGGGTGGTCTCTTTGACTTAGGTTATAATGGACCAAAGTTTACTTGGCGGAGGGGAAACCTGTGGGAGAGCTTAGACAGAATGCTTTCTAAGGATAACTGGATTTAGACCTTCTTACAGACCACTATAACTCATCTCAGCCTGGGAGGGTCTGATCACAGACCTATGGTGGTAACCATTTCAGCAAAAGATCAAAACACTAGGTACTTTTTCAAATATCTGAATGTATGGTCAAGCCATAAGGAATTCATAAAAAATGTGAGGGAGAATTGGAGGGATTGTGACCACTCAAATCCTTTAATAAAGCCGTGGAACCATCAGAAAAAAGTTGGCAAGGCATTAAGTCAGTGGAAGTAGAATACTTTTGGGAATTTACTGGATGGGGTGGAGAAGGCAGAGAAGGATCTCATACAAATGGAGAAAGACCACACTGATGGAAAGCTAGAAGAGGCCTTCCTTTTGGAGGCTAATGAAAAATTTCTTAATGATTTCAAGTGGCAATAACTCTTCTTAAAGCAAAAAGCTGCCAAAACCAAGTTTACTGAGGGGGATAGAAATTCTAAGTATTATCTTGCATAAAGTATCAAAGGAAATGCAATACTACTCATTCCATTAAAGATGACCAAGGCAACTGGATTAAAGATGAGAAAGGGATTACTGACAGTGCAGTGCATTATTGCCAGAATCTAATGCAATGCCACCAGTCTAAAAGGGAGCATGTTGATAATAACTTGTTCAGATCTGACAAATAGGACACTGCTAACCTGAATCTAGCTGAAATACCTGAAGAAGAGGAGATCAAACAAGCCCTGAACACAATTGATAGTGCCAAAGCTACTGGACCTGATGGATTTATAGCAAACTTTTACAAGAAAGCTTGAGAGGTGATTAAAGAGGTTGTTATCAAGGCAATCCAACATTTCCTCAAGGGGCATCCACTGCCACAATATTTCAGTGCTGCTACCATAATATTTTTACTTAAATCCTCTAAGAAAGATAAGTGGAACCAATTTAGAACAATTAGTTTAACTAATGTGATTAGCAAGATAATTAGCAAAATCTTAGTGAAGAGAATTCAACCTGTGCTACAGTTCCTGGTCAGCCAAAAACAAGCTGCTTTTGTGAAGGGGAGAAGCATTAGTGATAATGTGTTGATTGCTCAAGAGCTACTGTTGGACCTTGAGAAGCCTTGTAGGGGGGTAATATGATATATAAATTGGACTTAAAAATACTTATGATATGGTCAACTGGGAATTCATCGTGGAAATCCTGAGGGCTAGAGGATTCTCTTATGAGACTTGTCTGATTATAAAAAGATGGTTAAAGGGCAATGCCAATTCTGTTTTAATCAATGGAAAAACTCATGGGTTCTTCCAGGCAACTAGAGTGTTAAAACAAGGAGACCCCCTTTCACCAGTCATTTTTGTCCTGGTCCTTAATTACTTGTCTAAGTTGATTGGTAAACCAACCAACAGGAAGTGCCATTACATATATCATAACGAAGCTAAAGTTTATATCAATCATCTTATTTTTGTTGATGATATCCTAATTTTATCTAGAGCCCATAAGTCTGCCATTAAACACCTACATGAGTGCCTTCAGAAATTTCAACAAACTTTAGGGCTTAAGGTCAACAAAGAAAAATGTCAATTTTTATTCAGCAAAAAACTCTGACAGCCTGCAGATACTGGAGAATGAATCTCACTGGCTTCACCTCCATGGACGGTCCTTTTAAATATTGGGGAGTTAATCTAACTAAGGGGAGAACCAAACAAGTTCAGTTTGATGAGATTGTGGATAAAACAAACTCAACCCTTCAAAGCTGGGAAAGTTCTTTTTTGTCTAATGGGGGCAGAATCACACTCCTAAAGAGCATTCTAACCACCTTCCCCATGTACATCCTTCAAGTGGCTATCACAAATAAAAGTACTCAACTATTTTTTGAGAGAACATTCAGTAGATTCTTGTGGACTGGTCAAAGAAAACAAAGGCTGTGGGCTAGTTGGCAGAAGGTGGCTAAATAGGACTTGGGTTCAAAGGATTTCAACAACTACAACAAATAAGTATCAGCAGACTGTGGTTAAAATTCAGACAAAAGGACAGCCTTTGGGCTGAATTCATGCATGCCAAATACTGCAGAAATGAACATCCTAACCTTGTGAACAGAAAGATGGGGGATTCTAGAATATGGGGACAAATGCTAAAAGTAAAGGACAAGGCTGAAAAATTATACATATGGTAGCTGGGGCAAGGCAACATCAGCTTCTGGCAGGACACCTGGTGCCCTGATGACTTCAAGGAACCTTTGAAGGACAGTTTGGACTGTAACATGATGGTGAAGGACTGCTGGAGTGATCAGTCTTGGTCTGAGAAGATTCTTCATACCATTCCGAAAGATCATTCTATGGGTTTGGTTACCAAAATACAATTTTACAGAACCAAAAGAGATAAGGTGGCCCTTATCATCAACTCCAACCAAAGTATATCCAATTCTATATATAAAAAGTTGTATCAATGGGAGGCAAGCCCTAGGAGTGAGATTTTATGGAACAAATACTTAACCCAATCCATGCCCTTCTTTTCTTGGAGAGTGCTAAATGACCTGATCCCTACAGATGACATCTTGAAATTAAAAAGTTTGAAGGGACCTTCTATGTATTTATTATGCAGAAATGATATGGAATCATCAAATCACTTGTTCTTTAACTGTGCTTTTTCCAAAAAGGTGTGGAGCTCCATGCAACCATATTTTCATGTCAATACAATAAATTTGGGTTGGAATAACTTAGGAGAGAGTATGACTGAATGGCATACACTGAAACTAAGCTCCATCCCCCCATCATTGAATGTTTCATATGGGCTGCCAGAAATCAAATTAAACTTGAGGAAAAAGAGGCCAATACAAGTAAGGTGGTGCTAAATTTTCTGGCTTATATCAGGAAGTCGATACAATGGAAAAATCTCACAAACATCTTACATATAAGCAGAAATGAGGAGCAGCAAAACTATAAGATCATTCAGGTTATTTTTGAGAAACCAAAGCACCTCTTTATTAAGGTAAACACTAATGGAAGTTTCTCCCCCAATAAGGATGGCATTTGTGGAGTTTTCAAGGATCATAAAGGAAAATGCATTCTTTTCTTTCAAGCACCCATACATGCAAAAGATGCTATTGAAACTGATACCATGGCACATTATCAGGCTCTTAAAATTACTGCAATGAATAGATGGAAGCACTTAATTGCTGAGATGGATTCCTCCCAGCTTGTGGATTACTTGACTGAATGTTCATTCCCCCCTTGGCATATTCAACAGTGGCTCATCAAGATGACACAATCATGAAAAGAGATTAAGGTGAAGTTCTTCTGCATCTACAGAGAGGGAAACAAACCTACTAACTTCCTAGCAATAGAGGGAGTTGCTTCTCAGAGAATTACAGTGTGCAACACCCCCCCCCATCCCTAGCCTGCTTGCCTAAAGGGGATAAACTGCAGATCCCATACCTTAGAATTGTAACTTATGGTTGAGTTTGTAGATTTTAGGTGCTTGTAAATACCGATTTTTTAATTTTTTTTGTATTTTGTGGGCTTTCTTTTTTCAGTTTTCACTATCTGTAATCTTTTGCTTTATCAACATGTAGAGAGCCACAAGCAGCTCTTTCATATATATATATATATATATATATATATATATATATATATATATATATATATANTCACTTTACTTTCAACTGGATTCCTCTCATCTCATCACTGGACCTCGCAAGTTCTAAGATTCTCAAAGCTTTTACATCTTCCCGGGTTCTAATTTTTTCAATTTTTTTCTGTTCCATTGCTTTGCCCACTGTTTTGCCTTTTGTTGTCTTCTACCTACTGTGGGGTTGGTTTTTCTTTGGTATCTTACTGGCAGTTTGACATCTCAGGGTCAACTATATTTCTAAAAAGGTTTTCTTTACTGATTCTATTGCTTAGCCTCATTGTGTTCTGCTTCCCTTTGTTTGGTTGTTTGCTTGGAGTCTTCTACCTATTGTGTGGTTGGACTCTTTTGGTTTTCACTGGCAGTGGACTGCTTTGGGTCAATCTATCTCTGATAAACTTTTTCAGTGATATGAGACCCATCTCCAATTGATATTTTCACCAATATTCAGTGGGCCAAAGCTACTTTTGCTGACATTGTTGGGAAAGGTCAGGAGATAGTTCAGAATCCTGATGATTTGGTTTTTCCTCAAGAATATCATGAGGGTGGACCTAAATGGTCTGACTGAATGTCAAAAATTCACCTTAATTGGTAAATTTCAACTTGGCCATCCTATGATGGATTCCATGAGAAGATATTTTGATGGACTGAAATTCAAAGGGGCCTGAAAAGTAGGCCTACTTGATGGTAGGCACATACTCATTAATCTCTCAAGGGAGGAAGACTATGCTAGAATTTTCTCTAAACAATCTATCTTGATTGAAGGAATCTCAATGAAGCTTTTAAAGTGGACTCCTGATTTTGATCCCAACAAACAACTTCCCATTGTACCCATATGGTTTAATTTACCTGGACTTCAACTACATTTTTTCAACCATAAAGTTCTTTTCAATATTGGCAAAGCTTTGGGAAGACCTATGAAATTGGATGCCCCCACTTTCAACTTATCTAGACCTTATGTAGCCAGAATTTTGGTGGAAAGAAATATTACTCTACCAGCTGTGGAGGAAATTTGGTTAGGCACTGAGCATAATGGCTACTGGCAGAAAATCATAGCTGAACAAAGACCTTTCTATTGACATCATTGCAATATGTTTGGCCACACTGATGAGAAATGCTTTAGACTCCATCCTAACCTCAGAAGGAAGATCCCCAGACCTCACCCTGAGGAATTTGAATCACATGACACTGAGTTACTTACTGTTGCTGATTGTGTTGTTAATGTGCCTGAGTTGCCAGAGACAAGGGCCCATGATGATACTGAACTAGAGCTGCCCCAAGCTATGGCATAAGAGAATGTGGTACCCAATCCCCAAATTAACCATGAACCCATTAACTGAGCACCTTCACCTCATGCCACATTCTACTCAAATTGAACAAACTCTCTGTACTGAACATTCTACACTTCCTGCTGATCAAGAGACTACAACTATTGAGTTACCAGAGGAAGACCCTTTGATTTTGCAATTAGCTAGGAATCTTGAAGATGGCTGGCAAGTCCAAAAAACAGAAAATAAGAAAATGCCTTTGGAATTAAAGAATCTATTTCCCTCTTCATCTTCTTTGGAGGATGCCCCCCTCTTTCTTCTAGCACTATTGAACTAGGAGAAGAGGAAAATCCACCTCTATTGGTTAATGAATCTAATTTGTTGGAAAGTTAGGGGACTTGCACAACCTAAATCCCTTAACAGAATCCTTGCTCTCAATAGGATGTATAAACCTTGGATCGTTGCTCTACTTGAACCAATGGTCACTAAAAATGTTAACAGATTTGTGAGGAAATTCCCTGTTTTTCAGCATTTTATAAACACTAACAGTAAAATATGGCTTCTTTGCAGAAAGGAAGTCCTATGCACTGTTCTTAAAGAGGGNAAACCAGCCTACACTTCTCTCCACATTCTCAAACCATGAGCGAGGCATCATTTCCTTCTTTGGATTATTCTTCATATTCTCTCCCAACCAGTGAAGCTTCCCCACTCTCCTTCCTTTACCTTGAAACATCCCCAATTCCAATTACCTCAAGAGCTTTTAAATCCACTCTCTCACACCAGCAAACTCTACTTTACTGAGCTCCCATTCCCAAGAGCTCTCACACCCCCATCTCCTCTCACTAAGCAATCTAAATACACAACACTCCTTCATATTTCTTCTAATAGAAACATCAAAACTCCCTCCACACTCCCACTCTACATATTTTTCTTGTCATTCCTCTATCTCAAACACTCCTCCCCACACTCCCAGCTAATACTATACACATTAACCCAAATAACCAAGCTCCATACTTCCTATTCTACTCTACATATCGCCAACACCCTCATATCTGCACTCATGCTACAACCATCCAATTGCGAACCCCACTTCCTTTTCCTTCCTTCGGATCGAAAGCTCCTTTCACCTCTCAAACATCATTTCACTCCTCATAAACTCCCAAATAACTTCTTACTCACTGACTAAACCCGAACAACCTTCTAAACCACACCTCTCCCTCACTTTACAATAGCCTACAAACACACCTACATCCCCTCTAACCACAAGTAGTGAAATGCTCCATCCCTTCCAATTACTCCTCTTCATCTCACGGGTAGAAAAAGGAAATAGAGAGATCAACTTCTTCTCTAACTTAACAAGCTTCCCCTCACTTCTTATTCCCCTCTTCTTCTCAACGCCTCCTCATTTACAATGAATCAAGACACACTGCTCCACTTCCCTTCAAATTGTGAGCCCCCCTCTAATTCCCTACTTCCTTGACCAACCCTCCTTCTCAACTCTCTCTTCCTCAAGAACTCCTCTCACCAAGCACATCCTAGTTCCTCTCCCTTGGATTACCGCGAGCCAACTTTTTTTAAGCCAAGATAATTTTGCATTTATTTTATTTCATTTATTTCAATAAATTTCCATTTTTTCCATGTGATCAACATGAGTTTTGCACATCTTCATGCAAGTCATTTAATCATAGAGGTAGAAGCTACAGATGCACTGGTGGAGGGGTGAGTGCCATAGACAAACCCCTGCAATCTGGGCTCATATACTTGATTGAAATCTCTCCTTCAGCTGTTGGAATTTCTCTTACAAAATAAAGTAGTTAAATTCAGTTGGACCTAGCATGTTTTATCATCAATATAGTTTAGCTTTTGACTTATTTGGGTCACATATAAATTGTCATCAAATGACTGAACAGATTGCCTTCTGTGGGCATGCATATTAGTAGTGGAGGGCTCTCATCCCATTTTCATAGTCAATCCATATAACAAAATAGTTAGAATACATCTTTGAACTTTAGAAAACTTTAAAGAAGGGATGAAATATTAATTGTCTCTATTTATATTTTGTATGTGGGAACATCCCACTAGTGTGCTTAGAGGGCCCCATGCATGTACAATCCAACCATCTGTTTTGCTTTGCTTGCTCCCTCTTCTTCAGGTAGTCTGAAGAATCCCAGGCCCCAAGCAACATGTCAAAAACATCCTCTTCAAGCCATAGGGGAAGTTATTGGCATTTCTAAATATTATCTAACATGTACCAAAGGCCATCGCTGCCAATGTGCTTGAAGTAGCATCTGATGTGTGTCTCGTGCTTAGGGAGCTAGGAGAATTATTTTGGTAAAATTACATAGAGTATGATTGTTTGATAAATAAATAAAAGTAAGAAAAGATATTTGTGAATGATACATACCATGAGCTTTTGAAACCAAAGATCTAAATTGTCATTGGGATTTCCTTCCTCGATAAGTATGTAGAGTCGTACCTGCTCTGAATAATATCCCGAATGGCATGAATATTCAGGTTCAAGAGATAGAAGCTTAAAAATTTAATTTTTAGTTCTAAACTAAATTTAGAAAATATAAATATTACTATCAATCTTGTAAAAAACCTTTCACGTTGCTGATAGGATCGATGTTGTAGATTCTTTTTGTAACTTGATCCGACTTTTTGTTGCAATAGATTGTGTAAAATTTAATTAAAAATAATCAATTAATATTTAGATTCTATGAAAATATACGTATTATTATCAAGTAATAATGGAATTTCTATTTAAGCCCCAAATATCGATCCTACGTGGAAGGTTTAAATTGGAAATGATAAATTTACTAGGAAATTCACAGAAAGTCAATTGAATCACTGTCACTAATTTCAATTGTTGAGATGTAATCACATTTAAATTTCTAAACTATTATCAGATTAAATAGGCAAATTTAAAACAGTAAATACTAATATATTAACTATGTTTTTGTAACAGAGATTCTTATGTGAAAAAGAATCCTTCCCACTACAATGAGGCTAT
>JXCR01146267.1:383210-413259 GCA_002079205.1 Phalaenopsis hybrid cultivar
TAATATTTATATATATATATATATATATATATATATATATATATCTTATAATAACTCATGCATGTTTAAACCCATGCCTACCCCTCATGCCTCTCTCTCTCCCTCTCTCTCTTCCTCTCTTTCTCTCTCTCGGCTAGTTGTAGGATAAATTTTTTTTTAAAACAATATCTCTCTCCCTCTCCCTCTCCCTCTCCCTCTCTTATATAAGGAAGGTGAACTCCTCACCTAAAAAAAGATAAAAAAAACCTGCCCCCACTCTATTCCTTCTTCACGACACACAGCAGCAGCTCCCCCTTTTCCTCCATCGCTGGAAAATGCCGACGTCGCCTGAAAAGCCGAAACCAAGCTAAATTCATGTGAACCTCCAACCAGACGTGAAAATCATGTCAAATCAACGTCACGAGGAGTTGGATAAGCTCAATAAGGCCTACTTATTCAAACCTAATTGAGGACAATCCTCTTAGGCTCATATATATCTCTTAAATTGAAAAGATAATCCCAAACTTCCCTCCCTTCTAGATCAAAAAATAGACCACAAAATACTTATGTATCCATATGGATGTGATCTACTATTTGATCTGAACAAAACAATTCCAAGAACATAAAATTTGGTTGAGAATCGGCGGAGAACAAACTCCGGAAAGTTTCAGCCGTCGGAATCCACTCTGTTTGTCCATCGCGGGTGGAAGAAATACTGTAGCTTTTTCTTTTTTTTATTTTTTTAATTCCAATAATTATTACTAAACTTCAAAATTACATAAATTTTTGTTGAGAACTCTAAAAAAAACAAAAAATGCTATGAACTCACAAAAGGGAGATGAATTTTTTTAAATTAAAATTATGATTTTTTGCCAAGTAAATAATTNCTCATGCCTCTCTCTCTCTCCCTCTCTCTCACCCTCTCTTTCTCTGTCTCGGTTAGTTGTAGAATAATTTTTTTTAAAACAGTATCTCTCTCCCTCTCCCTCTCCCTCTCTTATATAAGGAAGGTGAACTCCTCAACTAAAAAAAGATAAAAAAACCTTCCCCCATTCTATTCCTTCTTCACTACACACAGCAACAGCTCCCCCTTTTCCTCCATCGCTGGAAAATGTCGACGTCGCCGGAAAAGCCAAAACCAAGCTAAATTCATGTGAACCTCCAACCAGACATGAAAATCATTTCAAATCAACTTTACGAGGAGTTGGATAAACTCAATAAGGCCTACTTATTCAAACCTAATTGAGGACAATCCTGTTAGGCTCAGATATATCTCTTAAATTAAAATGATAATCGCGAACTTCTCTCCCTTCTAGATCAAAAAATAGACCACAAAATACTTAAGTATCCATATGGATGTGATCTACTATTTGATCTGAACAAAACAATCCTAAGAACGTAAAATTTGGTTGAGATTCGGCGGAGAACGAACTCTGGGAAGTTTCTACCGTCGGAATCCTTTCTGTTTGTCCATCGCGGGAGGGAGAAACGCTGTAGCTTTTTCTATTTTTTTATTTTTTTTAATTCCAATAATTATTACTAAACTTCGAAATTAGATAACTTTTGGTTGAGAACTCAAAAAAAAAAGAGATCGAAAGATGCTATGAACTCACAAAAGGGAGATGAATTTTTTTAAATTAAAATTATGATTTTTTGCCAAGAAAATCATTTTAAATTAATTTTTGAAATTTTGGAGTATTTAAATCATAAAATTTAAAATATAAATGAGATAAATATGACATTTGGCAGAGATATTAAATGATCTTGGGGAAAGCTTCTCTGATTTNTAAATAATTTTAAATTAATTTTTGAAATTCTGGAGTATTTAAATCATAAAAGCTAAAATATAAATGAGATAAATATGACATTTGGCAGAGATATTAAATGATCTTGGGGAAAGCTTCTCTGATTTTTCCAAGGCATCTTAATGTCTCTATATTTGTATTTTGATTTTTGAACAAAATGACATATTTATGTAAATTAAAAATTAAAAAAATTTATAAAAATTATAAAACTCTCTATGATTGAACATTTGACCATAAATGGAGGTTTAAACATTTTAAAATCATGTATAAAATATTTTTAATAATTAAAATGCATTAATTAGGGTTTAGGTTTAATTTAGACTATGTTTACCAAGACCAAGCTCAACCTAAGTCGAACCTAGCCAATTCTTATTAGGTACGGTTCAACATGATTACAAACCTGGTCAGCCAACTCAATGATTGAGTCAATCACCCATTAAGTTAATTTTTAGTCATTTAGAGCATTAGGCCAGCCACTCTTTATACCAAGTCTAACCTGGGAAAGCTTAACCTTTAGCTGAGTCCAATTTGAATAATTGAACCATTTTAAACTTGAGATTTAAGTCATCCTATCATTTAATTCAGACTGAACGTCTTGGAGTTTAGGGTTAGTCAATATGAACTTTAGTTTAGTTTAACTTACACATTAGGTTCATCCCAAACTAAACCTTAATCTTAGGTTAACCTTAACGTAGAACATTAAGACTAATGATCATAACCACTAAGATTAACCAATCTAAAACACTATGTTTAGTTAACCTAAGCCTTAGGTTAGTTAACCCTTAACCAAGAGGATTAGTTAACCTAAGCCTTATGTTAGTTAGCCCTAAACCAATAGGATTAGTTAACCTAAACTTTAAGTTAATTAACCATAAATCCATAGCATTAGCTAAGTTAAGTTTAGGTTAGTTAACCCTAAACCAATAGGATTAGTTAACCTGAACATTAGGTTAGATTACCCTAAACCAATAGAATTAGTTAACCTAAACATTAGGTTAGTTAACCCTATACCAATCTAAAGTAATAGAATTAGTTAACCTAAATCTTATGTTAGTTAACCCTAAACCAATAGGGTTAGTTAATCTAAACATTAGGTTAGTTAACCCTAAACCAATAAAATTAGTTAACATAAACATTAGGTTAGCTAACCCAAAACCAATAGGATTAGTTAACCTAAAAATTAAGTTAGTTAACCCTAAACCAATCTAAACTAATAGGATTAATTAACCTAAACCTTAGGTTAGTTAATTATAAACCAACAGTATTAGTTAACCTAAACCTTAGGATTAGTTAGTTTTAATCCATAGGATTAAACAAGCCTAAACCTTAGGTTAGTTAACCCTAAACAATAGGAATAATTAATCTAAACCTTAGGATAGTTAACCCTAAACCTTAGGTTAGTTAACCTTAAATCAATAGGATTCGTTAACCTATACCTTAAGTTAGTTAACCCTAATCCAACCCTGATCTTTAGGTAACACAAACCTAAATCATAGCTTCATATTAAGCTAAACCTTCCCTAAACCTTAGGTTAAAACCTAACTGATAGGTTGAACATAAAATAATCTTTCGGGTACAACCTTAAACCTAAGTTAAACCTAACCCCTCAACTTGAACCAATTAAGAAATAAAATAAAACACATCGGAATGGGTAAAATTTCAATAAAACATATTAAAACATAAAATTAAACCAAACCAAACACAACAAGGCTTTAAAGCATGGCTTTGAGGTTAAGTCAGCTTCAAAGTCGTCAAGCTCACATAAATAATAACAAGTGAACAAAAATAACTAAAATAAAACATTTAACACCTAACAACAAGATGTAAACAACCTAAAACATTTCAACCCTATAATCAATACAGTAACTAAAGGATTAATCAAATCTTAATCATAAATATCATATAACGTAACTTAAACCCTTTTTTTGTTCTAGTTTAAGAAGATTCCTTGGTTGATGAATTTTGTGCATGTTGACAAGACTCTTCCGGTCCTAGTGGGCAACCACCTTTCGGACTAAGTAAATTAGAGCACCCGCCGACCCGAGACGAGGGAGCCATAGACATCTTGACTGGGTTACGACCAATTAAATAATTAAAATTTAATAAAAATTTGATAAAACTTTTTTTCTTTATTTGCTCTGTTTATTGTTTTATGTATCTTAATGCATGTTCTATTACTGCTTTTATCAAACATAGAATGCATGTGTTAAGGACAAATAATGAAGGAATAAAAGTTGTTTAGATTAGAGAGAACCTAGAAATCATAACAATAGGGCTTAAGTAAACTTAGTCTTGGCCTAGGTTTGAATTATACCTCCACTACCATTTAATTAATTCACTATAAAATTATCAAAACAAATAAAACTTTTAATAATAAGATTGGAGGACCTAAAGACTTGTAGACCTGAAGACATTTCAGTAGGAACTTGGAGCAGATTTCGTGGGCAGCTCATTCAAGACCCTTTCTTTAGTTTAAACAACAATCCTTAGGATCCCGAGTGACATAAAACATCTCTTTTTGTTAGGCTCTTGCATATTCCCAATATGCAGCATGTCCTAACTTATTTTAGGATTCTGAGGTATTCACTCGACGTAAAAACTCCTATCATTCTAGGCATTTTGTGTAGACCATCATTACGCAAATCTAAGCCCTAATTAATAAAACTGGCAAGAATTAACTTAAATTAATATCATCTTAAAATGAGCCAAACATTAGGATATTTCGGGGAATTACCAAGGACCAACCTTGGATCGTTAATCTCCCCTCCTTTTCTTACTTTGATTCTTAAAATAAAATCTTTCACCTTTGAACTAATCCTTATTTGAAATTTGACAATCATGTTCGTTGAAAACCCTTCCATTTGAATTCATGAAAACCAAAGATTCCTGATTTTTATCGAGAGTTTTCTTAAGTTATCCGTTCACTTAAGATGTAATTAACTATATGGGCTTCCCCTTATAGGGAACTTAAAATAAACCATATTTGACTCTCATATCGAATAGGGGAATCTGTCAGTCTTCATGCAAACTTGCAGATCAAAAGGAAGTCATTTATTTTTATAGTTTATTTAATTGAGCTTATTATCAAGTAGTGTATTACCTTTCAAGGATGTATATTACTCGTGGTTAGCTTGATTATTTGAAGTGTAGGAATCAATGAGATCAGTTTGACCCCATTTTCTTCAAATTAAAATACCAAATTTCTAAATACTATATTACACTAAATTAAACTGCACCCAGTCGTATCGACCGACAAAATGTCCATTCATTCAAGAGACAAGTCCCTTAATTAAAGAGCCCTCTAAAATATCAATATGCATTGAATCACTCCATGTGGCGTTTGAATCATTTGGAGCCTTCAAACTCCGCTCAAAATTCATCCCGAACCACATTAATCCCTCTATTATCGTCTCAGGTGCCTCAAGCTCCAGTTCTTTGGATCTTTGCACCTCAGGCACCATTTTGGCACCTCTGGCGCCACCCTACAGTATTTCCACCATTTTCCTCCATTTGGTTTTGTTTCAGCTTCATTTTGCCCCGTTTTAGTTGTGTTTTGCTCCTAACAGATATACCTAAATAATAAGCAAGAAAATAACCTTTCTTTAAAGTGTAATTTTATTTAAAAACATTTTATAAATGTAAATTAGATAATGCATAGAAATACATATCGAAATGTGCCAAGTCAGAATTTTCTTTTTTGCTCGTTTTTACTCAAAATTGCACCATTTTTGCTTTATTTTCTCCAAAAGACCATTTATTGTACTTGAAACAAAAAATATTCAAAATAAATTCCTTCAAAGTGTAATATCATTAAAAATTATTAAAATTGAGCATAAATTATAGATATGAAAAAGTAGATAAATTTTAGGCGTGTCAAAATCTCCCAAACTTATTGTCCTCAAGTGACTCTTTTACTACCCAAAAATATGACTTAGGACAGAGATTAACTTATAAAATTCTATTCTTTAGTTTAATAATTAAAATAGTATACTTTAATAAAAACTTTTAATAATATAGATTAAAACTATAAGTATAAGAATACTTAATAATCAAATCTAAGATTTCTGAATCTCCATTCATTTTAGGAAGAATTGTAATTTATTATGTCAAGGATGCTTAGAATATCCATATGAAAAAGAATTTCATGAAAACTTTACTATTAAGGGTGCTAATACTCAAACACAAGTTTATAAAATGTAATAAAGCTTTTCCTCAAGTTGATTCAAGTGAAGTCAATTTTTTATTAGGCATCTCCTCAAGCTTCTCCTCAAATCCCTTTTTTATATTCAAGATCTTTTCAATCCTTTCTTTTTTATTTCTTTTTCAAGCGAGGATTACTATATCTAGATAGCCTTTAATAATTTTGAACTTCACTATCCTCTTCTTAAAGTTAAAATTTTTTACCATTCTTCACTTTATAAATTCATACTAGTTTTGATGATTTTTCATAAAGTCTCATTCTTTTCTCCTTACATGAAACTCTAAGATTCTTAGTATTTCAAAAATACAATTTCATTTACTTTAAATAGAAAAATGTAGTCTTATCCTTTCATACCAAATAACTTTAACTTTAGATCTGATCTTCATTATTAAAACCTTTCACCTAAATTTACCATAATATTTACAAACGTAACTATAGTCAGTTAAAGTTAAACTTTAATATCTAAGGTCATGTTAAATTAATTTTAAAGATATAGTTAATTGAGCACAAATAAAATTTAGTTTGATTCTTTTTAAAAGAAAATTTTTCTTTCCCCTAAACTTAAATTTTTAAATATTTTACACTTAATTTCATAAAACGTAGCAGGAAGAAAAAGTAAAAGTTGAATCTACTAACTAAAATAACTTCCTATTGATCCCGACTGTTTATATGCAATATTTAACAATGACATTAATTATAATTTTTACTTATATTTTCTTACTTTGCAACAGAACCAAAAACTTGATCCTGAAGAAAATAAGAATTTAATTCTTTAATTTATATATATTGGGATACTATGAAAGTATACGTATCGTTATCAAGTAATTTAGTACTTTTTGTTTAAGACCTGAATATCGATCCCATAAAAAAATTATGCGATATGCACTATTGAACAACAAATTTTCTATTCTAAAAAGATAATTACTTAAATTATATATATTTTCACAGTATTAAAATTCAAATCTTGTTACTATTTTTGATATTTTGACAAAACAATAACAACTAAATAAGATAACTTGAGTTTATGTAAAATAAAATCACTTGATATGAAAAACATTTCTCATCATGAATCTGTAACAAGTATAGGAATTTTGTTGTGGAAGTATGTTAATTGTGTTCTGCCAAATAGAAGCAATTATATTCTTTACCCTTACTAGAGATGCTATAAAGAACATTGACTAATTTAAAGTTTGAATAGTTCTAAACACCTATTAGGCAGGGAAGATACCAGCTCTCACTCTAGAGTTCCCTCTATTGTCTCCACCTGGAGGCTAACATCTCGTATCAGAACCTAAAACAATAAACCAAGTTAGGGGGTCTAACGTTTCACTTTAAAGTCCTCTAACTATACACCCTTAACAGATTATTTTCTTATTTATTTACACTAAATCATATAGATTACATTTTCATTCATACAACATCCTGTGATTTTTTCCAATTATTGACTGAGACAATACCAGTCGGTCCTTACATGTTCTCACAATAAATTTTTACATCTGGATAGGCCAAATCAAGAAGAAAATGAAGTGCATGGAGTTAAATCATCACTACCTCTTCCAACATTAAAGATGAATACTCTCCACAACTTCCATCCAAACTTTAATTACTTATCATTTTAAGGAGAAAGATAAAGTTACTTAGAATCCATGGAGAGGGCAAAGTGGGTAATCTAAGAGTGAGAGATTAGAACCTACGCAACACTACTATACATGCCAACACCATATTTAGATTAGTCAGTGTTCTTTACACATCAAAAAATGTAAAGAATAGGTGTGCTCCTTTTTGTCACAATACCACAGTTAAACATTTAAACATTTGAAATCCTGGACTGATTATGAATTATTTGCAAGGAGGTAGTCTACTTAAGTATCTTAAATTTTCTAATTTTAGTTAATTAGAAAAATATGCATTTACTTATAAGTTGTACTCATAGTAATTAATAAATTGTATTTCATAATTGAATTACTATAATTTTTCCCAGGTTATATGCTACTATTTAAAGTAAAGGTTTTTTTATTCATATACATAAAGTTACCACCTTCCATGTGGGATCGATTACTTTCATTCTAATGTTGGGGATATCTTGAAGTTTATTTCTCCTCCAATCAGACCAGCAATTATAGAATACAGCCCATGATAGATTCATGGTTGGAACTTTCAGCTTTCCAAGCACAATAGACCAAATATTCTGTACCCAGGGGCAGGCAAAGAGAAGGTAAGCAAGTGTTTCCTCCTCAGTCAGATAGAAAGCGCATCTAGAGGGTCCTCTTAGACCCTTCAATTTCAAGATATCATCAGTGGGGATCAAGTTTGAGAAGAGTCTCCATATGAAAAAGGACATGGAAGGAGTAAGAAATTTGTTCCAAATTATATGACCCTAATCGACCACCTATTGGGCAGGATGAGTTGGGGGTATGTTCTTTTTTATAGCAATTTTGTTCTTTTTCCCATGTTTAACAGAGAGTTTCAGAATATTGGAGATTTGAGGGGGGCTGCAAAAAGGAAGGATAGGAGTAAGGTTCCACTTACCATGTTCCCAAAGGTCCTTCACATACTTAGGAAAGGCTGGAGCATTTTGATCATGAAGTAGGCTGCCTTCCAAAGACCAATTATCCCACCAGATGTTTACCAGACCATCACTTATCTCCCAGACAAACATTTGTTTAGCTTCCTCCTTAATCTGTAACATCTTTTTCCAAACAGGAGAGTCCTCCAATCCCACAGATAATTGGGTTCAGTGTTGGTGCTTATAGTATTTACCCCATAAGAATTCAGCCCAAAGGGAGGACTGAGGTCTTAATTTAATCCAGAGTTTACAAAGGTTGGTGTGCATTATTTGGGGGAAGGACTTGAAGCCTAACCCTCCTTCCATAAAAGGTTTACACACCTTAGCCCTTTTAGTCTAGTGTTTTTGCTTCCTTTGACCAGCCCATAGAAATCTATTGAACATACCTTCCAATAATCTTTGAGTAGTCTTTTTCAAAATATTCATTTACAGAAGATAAGATGGAATAGCAGAAAGAACACTTTTCAGAAGGGTTATGTTACCCCCATTGGATAAATAAGAATTCTCCCTTGCTTGCAATTTGCTTTGAATCTTCTCTAGAATATGATCAAACTAAAAATTTTAGTTCTTCCTTTGATAAGAAACACCCCTAGATACTTCACAGGAAGATGGCTATTGGAAAAGCCAGTGAAGTCAGAAACCCAGCTCTTAAACTCACTCTTGCATTGTTTGCTGAAAATAGTAATGCACTTCTGATCATTCAACTTCATTCCAGGGACATCCTGAAAATTCTCCAAGCTTTGCATGAATAATCTAACAGCAGATTTGGAAGCTTTTGAAAATATACTGATATCATTAGCAAAAGCCAAGTGATTAATTAAGATGGAAGATCTATGACTATAAAGGGAGTGGGGTTTCCTGGTTGCCATATCATTCAAACTTCTGGATAAGTAGTCAAAAACCAGAACAAATATAGTAGGGGATAGGGGGTCACCTTTTTTGATACCTCTTGATGCACAGAAAAAACCCATGTGGATTTCCATTAATGAAGACAGAATGGAAATTATTAGCCATCCATCTATGAATTAGAGAGATAAAGGAAGGGGAGAAACCTCTGACAATGAGAACTTTTTTCAATAAACTTCCAACTGATTGTGTCATAAGCTTTTTTGATATCCAATTTGAGAATTAAGTTACCTCCTCTAGTGATTCTGTCCAAATTTAATACCAACTCTTGAGCCAAAAGAACATTATCAACAATACTTCTATCTTTGATGAAGGCTACCTGATTCATGTAGATAAGTTGATTCAAATGTGGTTGTAATCTATGGACCAGGACTTTGCTTATTATCTTTGAAATAACAAAGGTGAGGCTAATGGGTCTGAAATTTTTCGATTTTTGAGGCGTTTTTTCTTTGGGAACCATAGTAATAGTAGAGGAGGAGAAATATTTGGGAAGATCAGCCCCTCAAAAAAAGCTTTGGACTGTTGTAATGACATCTCCCTTCACAATCAACCAGGCCTTTTTATAAAAGTCAGCTGTGAACCCATCAGGTCTAGCTAATTTGGAGCTATCGATAGAATTCAGTGCTTCCCATATTTCCTTTTCATCAGGAAAATCAGTGAGAGAGAGGCTTTGGGTGAACTCCCTTTCCTTATCAAATAAGGTGTATTGAATGGCAGGTTGAGAGGCAGGAGATTGTTTGAAAATGTCTTGAAAGTATTGAACAACATTGCCACTATGCCTTCAGCAGTTGTAATCCAGTGACCCTCCTGAGATAGGATTTTATGAATGGTGTTGCATTTCCTCCTATAGTTGATGCAAGCATGGTAATATTTAGAATTTCTATCCCCATCACAAAATTTCATTCTATTGGCCTTCTTAGCATAGAACTCCTCTTGCATATTGATTGCATCCAGCGGATGTTTATTAGCAGAATGATGATCAATTTCAGACCTATTGCCAGAGGTCATGCGCTGTTCTAACTGTAGTACCTTATTTTCAGCTTCTAGAACTTTACTATCAATATTCCCTACCACCTCCCAATTCCATTTAGAAAGATGTTTACTGACTTTTTTAATGTAAAAGCCATAGTTTGATACCAGGGATGTGATGATGAACATCTGCCCAAGCCATAGAGACTTGATTAATAAAATCCCCATGCATGGACCACATATTAAGATATATGAACCTGGCTTTACTTTTAGAAGTGTTGGAAGATATCTGAATGAGTAAGGGTCTATGATCAGACCCACTCATAGCCAAGTGTTGGACAGATGTGTGGAGGAAATCTCTGAACCAAAAATCATTCACTAACACTCTATCCAGCCATTCCCAAATCTTCCCCCTTCTCCATGTGTACTTAGGACCAATAAAACCCAAATCAAAAAGTCCAGCAGACTGAATATTGTCATTGAAAAGGTTCATAAGGTTGATATCAGGAGATCTCACACCCTTCTTCTCATTAGGAGAAGAGAGGCAGTTGAAGTCACCCCCAACAATCAAGAACTCCCCTATAGAATTGTTGAAATCTTGTAACTATTGCCAAAGTTCATGTCTAGCAGTGGATGTACAACCAACATATATGAATGTAGCAAAGCCATAATAGCAATTTAAGTTAATATTCAAGAGGATAAATTGGTCTCCCTCTTTGAGAACAGTACATTGAATTTCCTGTCTACAAAAAAGCAAAATTTTATTGTTAGTGTTGACAATAAGCTGAAATCCATGGAATTTCCTCACAATTTTGTTGACATGTTTAGTTATCATTGGTTCAAGTATTGCAATGATCCAAGGTTTATAAATCCTATTAAGGGCCAGAATATTATTAAGGGATTTAGGATGTGCTAATCCCCTAACATTCCAACCGATTAGGTTCATTAACCAATTGAGGTGAACTTTCCCCTTCTCCTAGTTCTAACAGTGCTAGAAGAGAGAGGTAGGTCTTCCTCCAAAGAAGAAGAAGAAGGAAGTAGGTTCTTTAATTCCAAAGGAATTTTCTTCTTTTTTGTTTTCTGACTTTGTCATCTCTCTTCTAAATTTTTAGTCAATTGCAATAGCAAAGGGTCTTCCTCAGATATATCAATAGTTGTTTCCCTTTGTTCAACAGAAGGTGTTGGAAGAGCAGTACACTGGATCTGTTCAACTTGAGTAGATTGTGGGATAACGTGAAGTAGCTCAGTCAGGGGTTTTAGAACATTTTGAAGACAATTATTAGTGTCCACAGCCTCTTTTTCCATATTTTGAGGTAATTCAGCCAACTCTAGTAAAGTGTCCTCCTCAGTCCTTGTCCCTAGAACTTCAGAATCTTGGGCAGCAATTCCAGCAATAGCTGGCAACTCAATTCCTTGTGCCTCTAAACCCTCAGAATTTGGTCTAGGAAGCTTCCTTCTGAGGTTGGGATGAAGTATAAAGCACTTCTCATCAATATGGCCAAACATTTTGCAGTGATGGCAACTATAAGGCCTTTGTTCAGCTATGATTTTCTGCCAATATCCACTTTGTTCAGTACCTAACCAAATTTCCTCCACAGCTGGTAAGGTAATATTTCTTTCAATCGGGATTCTAGCTACTGAGGGTCTGGATAACTTAAAGGTGGGGACCATCCAACTTCAAAGGTCTTCCCAAATCTTTGCCAATGTTGAAGAAAACTTTGTGGTTGAAGAAATGGAGTTTAAGTCGAGGTAACTTAAACCAAATGGGGAGAATGGGTAATTCTTTACTGGGGTTAAAATCAGGAGTCCACTTTAATAGTTTCATTTAGATACCTTCAATCAAAATACATTGTTTAAACAAAATTCTAGCGTAGTCTTCTTCCCTTGTGAGGTTGATGAGAATATGCCTTCCATCAAGAAGACCCACTTTCCAGGCCCCTTTAAATTTTAGTCCATTAAAAAATCTTCTCACATATTCCATTTTAGGATGGCCCAATTGAAATTTATGAATTAAGGTGAATTTATAACATTCAGTTAGACCATTTAAGTCCTCCTCAGTATAGTAGATAGCCATTTTCCCACTTTTCTTGTGTATAGGTTTGAATAAAGGGTCATTACCCTCATGGTACTCTTGAGGAAAAACCAAGTCATCAGGAATTTGAACATTATCATATCCTTTCCCAACAATGTCAGTAAAAGTGGCCTTAGCCCACTGAATATTTGTGGCTATATCAACTGTATTAGGGTCAGTCATCTCTGAAAGAAAACCCCACAACATAGAAACTATCAAGGGTCAAGTTAACTAGTGGAGCTGTCGATTTTAAGCAAATGAGTAGTAGATGGAGAAGTAGAGCAAGCAAAAGAAATAGTAGAGACAAACCCAAGTAACCAGATAAACAAAACAACAACAGTGGGGCTAAGCAATGGAACAATAATTATTTGAAAAAATCGAAGCCCGGGAGAAGGAAAAGAGCTAGAGAAAAGAAAAACTTGAAGAAACCAGGGATGAGAGGACAGAAAACTAGTTGAACTTGAGAAGGCAGCAGAGATTAGGCCATCAGCAACAACAATTAGATCCATTATGTTGAAACCCTAGCAGAGCACCAGAGAAAACCAGCCACCACTCATGATGATATATATATATATATATATATATATATATATATATATATATATATATATATATATATATATATNAAAGTTATAAAAATTACAAAACTCTCTATGATTGAACATTTGACAATAAATAGAGGTTTAAATATTTTAAAATCATGTATAAAATATTTTTAATAATTAAAAAGCATTAATTAGGGTTTAGGTTTAATTTAGACTATGTTTACCAAGACCAAGCCCAACCTAAGTCCAACCTAGCCAATTCTTATTAGGTACGGTTCAACTTGACTACAGACCAGCCAACTCAATGATTGAGTCAATCACCCATTAAGTTAAATTTTAGTCATTTGGAGCTTTAGGCCAGCCACTCTTTATACCGAGTCTAACCTAGGAAAACTTAACCTTTAGCTGAGTCCAATTTGAACAATTGAACCATTTTAAACTTGAGATTTAAGTCATCGTATCATTTAATTCAGACTGAACTTCTTGGAGTTTAGGGTTAGTCAATATGAACTTTAGTTTAGTTTAACCTACACATTAGGTTCATCTTAAACTAAACCTTAATCTTATGTTAGCCTTAATCTAGAACATTAGGATTAATGATCCTAACCACTAAGATTAACCAATCTAAAACACTATGTTTAGTTAACCTAAGCCTTACGTTAGTTAACCATAAACCAAGAGGATTAGTTAACCTAAGCCTCAAGTTAGTTAGCCCTAAACCAATAGGATTAGTTATCCCAAACATTAAGTTAGTTTACCATAAATCCATAGGATTAGCTAAGTTAATTTTAGGTTAGTTAACCCTAAACCAATACGATTAGTTAACCTGAACATTTGGTTAGATTACCCTAAACCAATTAAATTAGTAACCTAAACATTAGGTTAGTTAACCCTATACCAATCTAAACTAATAGGATTAGTTAACCTAAATCTTATGTTAGTTAACCCTAAACCAATAGGGTTAGTTAATCTAAACATTAGGTTAGTTAACCCTAAACCAATAAAATTAGTTAACATAAACATTAGGTTAGCTAACCCAAAACCAATAGGATTAGTTAACCTAAAAATTAAGTTAGTTAACCCTAAACCAATCTAAACTAATAGGATTAATTAACCTAAACCTTAGGTTAGTTAATTATAAACCAACAGTATTAGTTAACCTAAACCTTAGGATTAGTTAGTTTTAATCCATAGGATTAAACAAGCCTAAACCTTAGGTTAGTTAACCCTAAACAAATAGGAATAGTTAATCTAAACCTTAGGATAGTTAACCCTAAACCTTAGGTTAGTTAACCTTAAATCAATTGGATTCGTTAACCTATACCTTAAGTTAGTTAACCCTAATCCAACCCTGATCTTTAGGTAACACAAACCTAAATCATAGCTTTGTATTAAGCTAAACCTTCCCTAAACCTTAGGTTAAAACCTAACTGATAGGTTGAACATAGGAGAATCTTTCAGGTATAACCTTAAACTTAAGTTAAACCTAACCCCTCAACTTGAACCAATTAAGAAATAAAATAAAACACATCGGGATGGGTAAAATTTACATAAAACATATTAAAACATAAAATTAAACCAACCAAACACAAAAAGGCTTTAAAGCATGGCTTTGAGATTAAGTCAGCTTCAAAGTCGTCAACCTCACATAAATAATAACAAGTGAAAAAAATAACTAAAATAAAATATTTAACACCTAACAACAAGATGTAAACAACCTAAAATATTTCAACCCTAAAATCAACAGAGTAACTAAAGGATTAATCAAATCTTAATCATAAAGATCATATAACGTAACTTAAAAGCCCTTTTTGTTCTAGTTTACGAAGATTCCATGGATGATGCATTATGTGCATGTTGACAAGACTCTTCCGGTCCTAGTGGGCAACCACCTTTCCGACTAAGTAAATTAGAGCACCCGCCAACCCGAGAAGAGGGAGCCATAGACATCTTGACTGGGTTACGACCAATTGAATAATTAAAATTTAATAAAAATTTGATAAAACTTTGTTTATTTATTTGCTCTATTTATTGTTTTATGTATCTTAATGCACGTTCTTTTACTGCTTTTATCAAACATAGAATGCATGTGATAAGGACAAATAATGAAGGAGTAAAAGTTGTTTAGATTAGGGAGAACCTAGAAATCATAACAGTAAGCATGTTATTTCAATTTTCATTCCTGCTTATATATATCTACTGCTAAACTGTGTAATCTTATCAAAAATTTAAGTTCGGGGGAGATAAAAAATATTTTCAAAACTTGAATTTTATTTGTTCTCAAATGTGCTATAAGTGAATTTGATTTGAAAAGAAGAATGATCATGTATATGAAGTTATATTAGGGAAGTAAAATTTAATTATAGAAATGAGTAAGAAAATTTAGTTAGATTTTTTAGTAATGATGAAAAACTTTCAGTTAAAAATTTTTAGTCTAGAAAATGCTAAATATAGTGTAATTATTTTCAGTAAGAAAAATTATATTTTTGAAAAATTTAGAAATTTAGACTTTTATTTTTAATACTTAACTTTCTTTTATTAAAAATAATTTTCAAAGCTATTTTTATATTTTTATGTAAAAGATTTAAATCATGACTTGGCTTTAGGAAAGGAGAAGTGGAAATCAAAACCATTAATGGCCTGTCCAGATATAGTAATCCTTGCTTGAAAAAGAAAAAGAAAAAGAAAAAGAAAAAAAAATAAAAGAAAAGAAAAAAAGAAAAAGAGAAGAAAAGAAAAAGAAAAAGAAAAAGAAAAGAAAAAAATTAAGGGAGGAGAAGCTTGAGAATTAGTGCCTAATCAAAAATTGGTTCCACATTTGAACTTTTTAAAGTATTAGACTTGAGAAACTCTTAAGCTTAGGGATATGTTATGGTAAGTAAAATTAGTTTTAATAAAATTTTTTAAGTGGAGATAATAAAAGGATAAAATTCTAAATTTGAAAAATCTACAATATTTCTAAATTAGATGAAAACTCATATTTTCATATTTCTTAACAGTAAAAATTTCTAAACTTTAAGTTGGTCTCATTTACTAAATATTTTTTCTAAATTGGATTACTAATATTTCTGAATCTAAATTTTAGTAACACTCTAAAGAAACTCATATACATATCATACTTATGTAGTTTTTAAAGATTGAAGTGTCACTTGAGATAACATTTTAAGCGGAGATTTTGATACACCTAAAATATATAATATTTTTAGACACATTTTTATACCTATTTTTGAGATATTTCGCTTTAATGGAAGGTATTTGTGTGTTTTTATTTCAGGTACAAGTAAAAAGGTGAAAAATGCTAAAAGGAGTGAAAATGGATCAAATTTGGAGCAAAAATGTGAAATGGTGCAAAAGTGTTTTGGTGCCTAACCGTCACATTTGGCGCTTAAGCGCCATTGAAACAGAGAAGGATGCACCCAAGCACTAGAGGCAGTTATGTGACGGGTTTCTTCATTTTGCTGAATTTTGAAGGGACATTTGAGGCACTTATTGGCTAAAGAGGGTGGTTATGTCCACTATAAATGAAAATATAGTTAGAAGAATTAAGAAAGGAGGCATCCTTTGGAGAATACATCAAATTGGGACACATTTTGAAGAGTTATCAAGGCACCTCCTGGAGATTTATAAAAGAAGGAAGTTGATACTTTTTGAAGTCTGCTTGAAAGTTCTAAAAAGTGTTGTAAAGGGGGAGTTTAAAGAGATAGCATTGAAGAGATTTTTAGGCACCACAAATTTACTTTATCCTTTTTGTATTTAGTTTTATTGTGAGAGTCAAGAGTGTTGTAAAAGAGAGGAGATTCAAAGGAACATCAAGAATTTGGTGGAGGATTTTAGATAAGTTTTTTATCTTTTGTTTTTAAACTACTTTTGGTTTTAATTGAGACTTCTTGTTGGTTTGACAATGATTTATACTTTTAAACTAATGTGTGGTTTTGTCTTCTCCATAGATTCTGAGTAGTTTTCTTTATCTTTCTCCTTAAAATGATAAAGTATTTAAAGTGTTGGATGGATGTTGTGGAGAATATTGATCTTTAATGTTGGAAGAAGTTGTGATGATTTAAATCCATGTACTTTATTTACTTCTTGATTTGGCCTATCCAGGTGTTAAAAGTTTTTGTGAGAACAAGTTAAAACCAGGCTGGTATTTTCTCAATAAACAATTGGAAAAAATCACATAAGTTTGTATAAATGAGAATGTAATTCATATGATTTAGTGCAAATAAAAAGGGAAATAATCTTTGAAGGGTATAGAGTTAGAGAACTTAAAGTGATAGGTTAAAGCCCCCAACTTGGCTTATTATTTTAGGCTCTGATACAAGATCCTAGCCCCCAAGTGGAAGGAATTAAGGGAACTCTAGAGTGAGAGCTAGTATCTTCCCTACCTAGCCGATCTTCAAAACTATTCAAACTTTAAATTAGCCAATGTTCTTTATAGTATCTCCAGTAAGGATAAAGAAATTTATTGCTCCTATTTGGCACAAGTAATTTGCATACTTCCACAATAGAATTTCTATAATTATTACTGACTCATTATAAGGAGAAACATGTTTTCATATCAAGTGCTTTTCTCTTACATAAACTCAAGTTATCTCTAGAAGTTTTATTGTTTTGTCAAAATATCAAAAATACCAAAAAGAATTGAATTTTACCTACTATGAAAATATCTATTATTTAAATAATTGTCTTTTTAAAATAAAAGGTTTGTTGATAAACAATGCATATTGCTTATTTTTCCTGTGGGTTCGATATTCAAGTCTTAATCAAAAAGTCCTATATTACTTGATAACGATACATATACTTGCGTAGTATCCTAATATATATAAATTAATTAAAATTCTAAATTCTTATTTTTTCCAAGATCAAGTTTTTGGTTATGTTACAAAGTAAGGAAACATATGTAAAAAAATATCATCAAAGACATTGTTATATTGTTGCATATAAATAATTGGGATCAGCGGCCCTCTGAATCTTACGATTACGGATCCTCTTCTGAGACAAGGTCAGTTGTGCGACTCCTGAACGAACCATTTTCAAACACAAATGGTAGGGCAGCAAATGTATAAACTGAATTTTCATCTAATAAAATCTCCTTTCCCTTGGCAGACGACAGTGTGGGTACGGTGACTGTAAATCCAACAGTGGAAGGTGTGACAACTCTCCTCGGCATAGGAGCAAAAGGTCTGGCATATGCATGAATAGTGGACTTGATGCGTGCTAGGAAAGTTCAAATCAAATCCATCTGGGGCAGTAACTTTTTATGACGACAAATGGGGCCTTACCAAGTACAACCTTGAACTCATCGAATTCGAATACAAACTTAATCATGATACTATGTTGTGGGCCTCTCAGTCAGTGGGCAGGTTGCAAAGGAAGGTCAAGGATTAAAAAGTCAATGTAGTTGCTTCAGAATGAACATTTTGAGGCTTAGCAACGACTGATACCTTGTAATTTTAGTACAAAAACCAAAAATCAACGAGGGACACTCTATGAACTGGGCACATCCTTCTTATTTTCATTTTATTTTATTTTCAAAAATTTAGTGTGTTTCATTTTTTGTTTTCATTTTGCAAAATTTTAAATGTGTTTTTCAAAGTTGTTGTTTGTTCGTGTTTATGACGTTGATGGGTTTAATTTAGTAATTAAACGAAAGTTAAGAAACGTAAACATTTGTCTAAATTTGTGAATAGCAAACAAAACCCGAAAGACAAGAATGAAATGTTGAAATTCAGGACCTAGTTCGAGACCAAACTCACAACGCACCTAACTAAGGTGAAACTAGTTCACCAACACATTAATTGGGGGTCTGACCCCACACAACAAGAAAAGCCCAAAAGACTCAAGAACCTCTCTGTTTAAGGATGGTTAAACAGACAATCCTAGAATCAAAAAGGAGTCGACCATACTTTCCTAAGAAATAAATGGGCAAAGTATTCTGATGAAAAATATCGGAACGTAATGGACACATTACCGATGTATGAAAACAAAACTTTCTGAACGTAATGGAGAGAGAAACAAATCCCCAGTGGAGTCACTAGAAAATATCAGTCGCCAACTTGGGAAATGTGATGATATTTGATTTAATATATATATATATATATATATATATATATATATATATAATTTTAGAAAGAAATATTTTAATTTTTGAAAATACGAGACCGAAACGATCTCATATATGCCATAGTTTAAATAAACGAGTGCAACACTGCAAATGACGTATCTATCTCGAGGAATGGACACATTACTTGATAGTGAAACTCAATTAAAGAAACTAAAGAATTTATGACATCTATTTTAGTCTACAAAACCTTTATGTTGACCAACAAATTCTCTTATCTAATATAGAAGATTAAATAGGATTTATATTATAGTTATTTACTTCTTATACGACCGAGGTCACCTTAGGAAACTCTTGATTTAGATCAGAAAGTATTATCTTCAATAATTTCAAAGTTTAGGGTTTTGAAGGTTGGATAATGGAGTATCAAATGGGAAAGACCAAATGAGAACATTTACTTTCAGAATCCAAAGGGAGAAAACTAGGGGATGCCACGGATTCTGAGGAGAACCTCGGTGACTTCCCGAGCTATCCTATTGTTTGGCTTAAATTTTGAGGAAATATTATTATATGTTTTATCCTGCTAATTTATTATTATTTAGGGATTTCACTTGCATGACATGATCATACAAATAGCCTGAATGATAAGAGGGTTTATGTCGTAACGAGCGACAACCTTTAAGCCTAAAGAGAGTTAGGGCATATGTTGCACAACATGACTGTACAAAAGCCTAAAAATAAGTTGAATTATGTCATGCTAGATGAACCACCTCAAAGTATTATGGCATATTATTTAATTTTAATTAAGGATTTTTTGTTGTAGATCTACTTAGACTCTCAAAGTTGTTCTTCTGTACATCATTGTCATGTTATCCACAAAGTCAGCTCCCAGCTCTTCGTTAAAGTGACAGCTCCAGGTATGAACTTACAATTTTGCAATTTAAGTGACAAGTTTTGTCATTATTGTTGTTGTTAAAGTGTCTTTAGGGAGGATTTTAATTAAATCACAATGACATAGGTTAGGATCCCATGGTTCCCTCATTCCAGTAACACTATTTTCTCTTTAATTTACTTTGTCTAAACGAGTTGTTAAGCTCATTCAAATTGGAGAATTCGCATTAGCAATTGTAGGTTACCTCATTCAAGAGATCCTTGTAAAGCCAAAAGGAGTGTATTATGTTCTTTCATTATTTTAAAGGTGTATATTTTATTTTGAAAATGCATTTTTCTGTTTTTCAGTTTTATTTAGTTTTGCACATCAAGTATATATATATATATATATGCAGGTAGAAAATACTATAAGGTAAATAAGTTAAATTGTAATGCATAAAAATGTAAATGCGTACCTTGGCCTCTTCTACCGCTGCATGGTTAGCATCATAAAGCATAATGTATTAGCTGAGAATTTAAATAAATTGTAGGAAAGTAAACAGGAGCATCTGGTAAGAAAAAAATCAGAAAATGAGTCATAGTAAAACACAAGGAAGTAAAAGAAAACCCAGAGTCACTATGGAAGATCAAAACTAAGTGTAAGAAGTTGGTAAAGATGGGGGCTCATAGCTGAACTGTGCGTTTCCCAACCTTAAGTGAGAGATAACAACTCAATAATCTATGAAGGACAATCCTAACCTTGATCCAAGTGATTAACTGTGGACCTTAACAAATTTTTATTTAAACTTAGTTTTCATCCATGTAAGGTTTACTTTCATAGGCAAAAGAAATTTTATTTTGTAAATGCTTTGCAGAGCGGTGTACTCCATATGTTAATTACTATGATTATGCTAGGACTATAGACAAACTAAGAGAATCAAGGGAAATAATCTAGTCAAGAGTAGGCAAATAGTACCATCAGTTTCTATCCTCTCCTTTTATTTTAGGTCCTTGAGGTATGAGATATTATTATAAAATCCCACTTTGTAGTCCTTGTTTAGCACACATTAGCATTATTGTCATTACCCTTGCCACCTAGTCCTCATACTTACACAAGCCGAATGATCCTTACGTGGCAAAAACAAAATCCCAATTGCTCACAAGGATTTAAATACCTTAAAGAAGACTCAAATCCTTGAGCATTGGGTGTAATACTATAAGATAAGTGGTGTAGGGCATTTTTATTGATTTAGGTGTGTTATTGGGACTTGAAGTATAACTTGGTGGGTCCCTAAAAGTTTTACTAGATGATTTTCTTAAACAAAGAATAAAAAATTTAGTTGTTCTTCAAAATATCTAAAAGATCATAAAAGTGATCGGGACAAAACCATAAATAGCTTTTAGAACCCTTTAAACTGTTTTGGATCTCATTTGGACTTATTATATTATTCAATTAATCATCTAAAGTTAAACTTAGATTCAGTGAATTAATTTACCATGTGCTCAATGAACCTTAATATTTTAATTATCCCATGAATGGAGTATTTAAACATTCACTTGACATTTTATTTATGTGTTATGTAAGTGGATGCCCTTATGGGAAAGCTTAAAGGATCTTAGACTCACAATTAAAGTTGGGCTTGCAATTATGTTTCTCTTTTCTAAATCTCATTAAGCAAATATCAAGCCTAGCTCACTACTAAGCCCTTAAATCAAGTTTTCATGGTAAATTTGCAATACTCAAAATGTTGAATTATAATTACTTAATCCATATTAAAAGATCATGCTTATCATCTAATCATAAAATTAAGTGGATTCAAATGTGTAAGTTACTATCGTCCTAGCTCAAGCTCACTACCTTTGAATCATCCAATATTATCAATTCCCAAGTCACAATAATTTAGGAAGATTACAATTTTATCCTTGTTATAAGAAAGGTAGTAAGTTGGTTTCTACCACTTAAACTCTTATGTTTTAGACATCTGAGAGAATTTATTATGATCAATATTACCCATTTACCCTTTAAATTAGCCTAAATTTTAGTTAGGGCATCAAAATTCCATAATTACCATTTTGCCCCTAGGGCTTCCACTTCATAANCTTTAACTTAGCCTAAATTTTAGTTAGGGCATCAAAATTCCATAATTACCATTTTGCCCCTAGGGCTTCCACTTCATAAATCATTAAATTCAACTTAAATTACTTTAAATTTTTTTTGGTACTCCACTCATGGGTCAATTAGAATATCATAGGTGAAATTTTAATTTGTTTTATTTTTATTTAATTTTTTATAATTATTTTTACTTAAAATTATGGATTTTCAATATTAATTAATTTAATTAATCAAATAAAAGTTTTTGTCCTTAAGAAAATTACCGTAGTTTCACCTAGGACATAGTACCACTTGGACCAAATTTCATGATCTTTTGAGTTATATTTTATATATTATAATTATTTATTGATTTTAGTAATTAATCAAATAGAAAATATTACTTAATTTCAAATATTACTTTTTTTATTTTTCTTTAGTCTCTTTGAGTTCAGAAATCAAAGAAAAAGACATTCCACATTTATGATTTTTATTTTATTTATTGTAATTATTTTAATGAAAAATTAAGGAAAATACATTTTTGGCATTTAAAAATACATACATTTATTAATGAAATTTGGAAAAATATTTTAAAGGATCGCAAGTGCTTAGGGAATAATTTGTGATATTTTGGTTAGATTTTTATTCTTGTGATTTGTAATTATTTTTAATTATTCTTAAATTAAAAATTAGCTAAAAATGAACTATTTATTTTAACACCATTTTTTTTTTGTGTCCGTGATCACAAGGATCGCTCCAAACCACTTTTCATAATTTTATTAATTATATTTTATTTATTATAATTATTTTATTTCAAAAGGCCTATTTATCTTGAAAAATAAGTTTTGATATGAAATACATTTCAAATGGGTTTCAAATTTTTTACAGTGGCTTAATCTAATTATTAACTTTACTATGAATCAAATTTTGTGATTTATTGAATTATGTTTTCTTTTTTTTATTTTTTAATGATTTTAATTACTTAATTACATAGTGTAATACTCTTAATTTTTTAAACTCATTCAATAGTTTTTCTATGGTCCTCTGACCACAATGAACCTACCAAAATAAGTCCAATAATTTTCTGATCTTTATTTTAATTTACATAATTATTTTTATCAAAAAGGGTTATTTAACTTTGAAAATTGGGACTTTTGATGTTAGAGGTGTCCTCTAACTTTAGAAATATTTGAGAACATTCCTAATACATGCAAAGTAAACCTTCCAAATTTCAAATCATTGTGATTAATATTTAATTAAATAGAATTAAAACAAGCTACGGAGTATTTAATTAATTATAAATAAAATACATGATAAATAATTTTTATTTTTAGTTCATAATCTTCTCTTATATTCACTAATCAAGAGAGTATTTTTATTTTATTTTTATATTTTTTCTACAACAAGTTGTGATTTTTTGAAGTTTCAGTATTTAATTAAATCAGAAAAGCCCTATTTAACTACTTATCTACTTTTCCCACTCATCCTCGACATCTCTAAATGCACATGCGGTGGCTCTTAATTTGTGGTGCTTTACACCTCGGCTTGTCATGCGACATGTGCTTTATGTCCCCAGCTCCCGCTCGACACCATGTGGTTTGTTGATTTGATACAAGCACAAATAGAAAACATTCATTCACTGTCCCCATCTGCTCTAAGACGAGAACCGTACACACTAAAATGCTTTGATCTCACTTGATACTCAAAAAATTGCTCACGGTTTGTTCCTACACATGCATCTATCTGAGACAGACATATCTATAGGGTTGATCATGCATGGAATTAAAGTTTTCTTCATAAAAGCCCAAATCGAGCTCAAATTTGGGGGAAATGATGTATACCTTAACCCAAAAGGTAAGGACTCAATTGGGTGTGTTCTGAAGCTTCTTTGTGAGTTCATGCATCCTCCAAGCGTTGTTTTGAGGGAAGTTTGAGTCTATGCAAGAGTTTGATTGGAGGGTGGTGTGTGTTGCTTAAATTCTAGTGCAGAGGGCTTAAAGGATGGGGCTTTCAGTGGGGAAATTACTCTCTTGCTCTGTTAAAGCTCATGAGCAGTCAAATTTGGGGATTGATGGAGTTTAGTGGAATGACTGGAAAACTGCCCTAAATTTCAAAGAAGAAGTTGGGCTTGGGTGTCTAAGGACAATGGGATTGTGCTTATTGAGGTTACGAGAAGCTTTAGAGACAAATTGGTTTCCTCGGGGATTTGGCACTTCTCTCTCAATGGTCGAAAGAGGGGGATTTTATAGCCATGGCTAAGGGGTGAGCTCTTGGCTCCAATTGGCTGGTCTCTGGAAGTTGAGGTGGAGGGTTGAGTGGTGCAAGCATCCAATGGGGAAGTTTCACCAAATATGGACTCAATTTTTTGTTTAAAAGTGGGGTAACCTCCTGAGTTTTGAGCCTTCAAGCGACTATGGTAGCTAGACAAGGCTTAGGGGGTGGCTAGTTGGGTCAAGGAGCTTAGAGGGAGGTTTTGGGCCCATTTAGGGCAGCTTATTTGGTGCGGCGATATTTTGAAAATGAATCTGGCCTGTTTGGATAAATTGTGTTTTGGCAGCTTATGCATTTTAAAATTGTTGAAAATAGCATTTTCACGCCGCACCTATTGTGGTGTGGAGGCACCTTTCTGGCAGAGGTCTGGCTTTTCCAAAAAAATAAAAATTTTTAGTAGTCACCGCACTTAACTTATCAATATATTATTTTTTATCAGCTTATCAGCAAATTATTCAATAAGCTGCAACTACCCCAAACAGACCCTTAGCGGTATTAACCTTCGGGGCTTAATGGTTGGTGACATGTGGAAGTGGGTTTGGCAAAATTGTGGCAAATCCCATAATTTAGGGGTCCATTGGTCCATGATTCAAAATAGGGCCATTAGGTGATGTGATTAGCATCATATGATGCTTAAGTTTGGCAGAAAAACTATGGTTTGGATTAACTTGAAAGCATTATTGTGGATTTGAAATAAAGTTCAAAAATGGGGGTTTAAGCTTAGGTTTAGATTTGGTTTAGGTTTGGCCTTGGGTCCAAATATTTTGAAATCTCAAATTGTTTAAGGGAAGTGTCATGAAGAATTAAAATAGTGAATTTTGTGAAAGTTAATTGATCACATGGTTCAATATAGATGGAATTTGAAATTGGGTCAATTTGGGGCATTTAGCTTGAACTTGAGTTTGGGTTACGGTTGGGTTTGAATTTGGGTCATTTGAAAGTTAATTTGGTTTTGAACATTGTCATGTAAAATTTAGAATTTGAAATTAGGAGAATTTGGTAGCTTAAGCGGTTCAATTTGATGGAATTTTAAGGTATGGTCAAATTGTGTATTTCGACCCAAAATTGAAATTAAGTTTGGAAGTTGATGTAATTGGGCTCCAAATTTGTGTAGATTCAGATTAGATATTAGGATGAATTTGGGCTTTTAGGGGAAAAATTTGGATTTTAGTCAAATTTGTTCAATTTGCTCAAATTGGGTCAATTGGGTGGTTAGGTTTGGTTTAGAGGAGGTTTGGAATGATTTAAGAGGTTTGCAAATTTTTAACACATGAGGGGTATGCTTATAATTTTGAAATTTAGGGGTATTTTGGAAATTATGAGAAATTTGAGGTACTTTGGGCAATTTAGATGATTTGAATAGGTTTGATATGATTTTTGAAGAGATTTGAGAATTTGGGGATTTTGGAAAAATTAGGGTTTTAGGGCCATTTTGGTAAATTTGGAGAAGTTTTGGGGCAAAAGCTAAAATATTGCAGTTTTGGTGGAATTGATATCAATTATGGATGTTAATCATAAAATCAGCCTTTTGATCCATAAGAACAAGGGAACTTTCATTTTGGATCCTCCTTGTGTTGGTCCTACCATACTAACGTGGGGTTAAGAATTTGAGGGACCACCTACATGAGTCTCCAGAAGAGTGGGAAATCAGGTCAAGCATGTTTGGCTTAAGGTTTAGCTTGTGAGTGAAAGTAAAGGTGGTCACGTTTGTGAGTGCAAGATTTACTAAGGCCACACCACTCAGGGCTAATCCTCTTGAACTCCTCTGGAACTCTAAGAAGAGCAAAGAAGTGTTTAGAATTTCTAATGAGGTAGGGTTCTATTACTAGTCATCTATGATCGTCAACAAGAAAGTCCTATGGCTAAAATCTAGGCTTTTAAGGAAGAAAGTGTAAACCTCAACAAAATTGAGGTCAACAAATGGTAGGACTATAAGAGGGTAAAGCTTGGCATTAATTGGATGAGATAGGGTCAGGTACCAATTGTACTTCAGCAAACATTTTGATTAGTTTAGTATTGGCAGAGAAATGGAAGTATAAAATGGTATTATCAAGCAAAACTTGACCATAATGATTGAAGCCACCATATTTCAAAGATTATGTTTTTATCTTGTAATGTCAACACAAATTAATGAACACTCATGTGATGATTCTAAATAGTATAGAAAATTCTTGAGCGTTTAGATGCAGATAAAAATGAGCTCTATTGCCTACAAAAATCATTAACGATTTAATAGGTTATAAGTCCAATCCTAACCTCCTTCTTAAAAAAAGTTTTATAATGTTATTATCTATAAGAAAATGAATGTCGGCACTATTTTGGTTGAAGGAGTTGCCCGTAAGAAGCTGTTGGTCACCGGAATCGAAATCTTATCGCCCGCTTTGGAAGGAAATTTTAATGGTTACAAAAAAAATATGAAATCAAGTTGACCCCATATTCTTCATAGTTTAAATGAAAGAGCGATGTACCTCAAAACATGTATCTATTACGAAGGATAAACACAAGACTTGAGGATGAGGCTCGATCAAATAAACTGAGAAGTATATGACGTTTGTTTGGTCTGTGAAACTGTTTTATTTGCCGACAACTTCCCCTATTTAATATGAAGAATTAAAAAGGGTTTATATTAAGCTGGGTTCGGACGAGCTTCCTATATAAGGAAGCCCCTATAGTTAATTACATCTTAAATGACCGAAGTCACCTAAGAAAAGTCTCGATAAAAATCAAGAAATATTATCTTCAAGGAGTTCAAAAAGATAGGACTTTTCAATGTGATCGCACAAAGAGGTGCGAGGGGGAATGGTTCAAATTTGGAACATTTATTGTAGAATCCAAAGGAGGAAGAACTAGTGGATGTCATAGATCCGGGGGAGAACCTCGATGACTTTCCAATCTATTCTATTGTTTGGCTTTAATTTAGAGGAGAAATATTTAGGTGTTTTATCCTATAGATTTTATTTGTTAAGGCTTACATTTGTGTGAAACGACCACAGAAATAGCCTGGAAGATGTGAGGATTTGGGTCATGACAGACGACATCCTCGGAATCCTAAGACGGGTTAGGGCTTAAATTATACAACAGAGCTGTACAAAGGCGTAAAGATGGGGAGAGGATTTTTGTTGCATAAGCTAATTACCTAGAAGTCCTAAGGATGTGTTGTTTAATTTAAAGGAAGGAAATGGTTTAGCTGGGGAAGATAGATTTTGTTATTGAAGATGGTCGTGCTACCCACCATGCTAGCTCCAAGCTCCTTATCGTGACGAGTTTAAGCTTTCTAGAGTGTCGAGTTATATTGTCAAATCAGGTGGCCCTATGGTTCTAGTTCCTTAAAAATTTATTGGGGCATGCTAAAGTTGATTAAAGAGACACCGGTTAGGATGCTATTGTTCCCTCGTTCCATCACCACTATTTTCTATTGGATTCACTTAGTCCAAATGAATTTACTAAACTCAACTTAATGATGTTCCATAATTTCATTTAGACAGTGGGAAGCCTCATTAGCAACCGTAGGCTACCTCCTCCGAGGGATTCTTGATCATCCGATAGGGACATCTTAATTTAGTTGTAGTTGTAGTTTTTGTGATGTTTGTGATTAAATTTTGAATTATTTTATATTTTGAATGTTGTGGAGGTGATTTTTATCTTGGTTGATTTTAATTTTTGTTTTGGGTTTTACTTTTGTGGCTATCCTAGCAGTTTTGGCTTTCATGCAGGGTGACATTGTTGTTTAGCATGCAAGTTTTGTAAACATAAAAGAGTATAATATGAAAGTACAAGAAAGACAGCACTGTAACTATAAAAAGCGTACCTGACGAGTCTTCTCGTTCCACCACCTGAAACTCAAAATGCATGTAAGAGCATTTTAATATAAAGCAAAAAGTAAGGTTTTAGTGATCTACCCAACCCTAGGCCATTTCTTGGTGGGTCCCTATTAATTTATTTAAAGATAATTTTTGTTAAGCAAAATATATTAAGTTTAGTAGACCTCCGAGGTATCCAACAGATCTAGACAAAGAATCAGGTCCATGCTTCCCTCTCACTGTTTGGTGAAAAGTCTCGGCCTCTTTTTAAACTTATTATGTTGCTTAATAACCCATCCTATAAATAACTTTAATGCTCAGTGAACATTGATGTTTCAATCATCCCTAAGGGTAGGGTAATTATCACTTTTAATTTGATTTGAGGAGTATGCGGGTGAAGACCCTTAAAGGGGCAAGTTAATGTCATCAAGTCACTTAGCCAAATTTTTAATTTGGGCACATAGTGTTTTTAAAGATGTTCAATTTTTAATTATGTTCACTTTTCTAATCCTCATTTAATCAGATTTGATTTAGCTTAGGTCACTACTAAGCCCTTTAGACTTTTGATAGATGTCTCAGTTATATTTTGAAAGAGATTGAATTTTTAGGTGATGATGATTCAATATCAAAATTCTTAAAAGTCATTTGAATCATTAAATAGGGGTATTAAATTGGTGAGTTATTAACACCCATAACCATGCCCCTGTCTAGGATCATTTGGTTGATTAGACTTCTAAATTTTAATACAACAATAACAACAACAACAATAAAGCCTTAATCCCACTACGTTGGGTTGGCTACATGAATCCTTTTTCTCCATTGCGTCCTATTTAGTGTCATATTTTCATTTCCTTCTAGTAAATTAAGATCATTTTTTATACAATAAGCCCAAGTCTTCCTAGGTCTACCTTTGTCTTTCTAATAAATTAAAATCATCACCATTGCGTCCTATTTAGTGTCATATTTTCATTTAGTTCTAGTAAATTAAGATCATTTTTAATATTGCATCCTATTTAGTGTCATATTTTCATTTAGTTCTAATAAATTAAGATCATTTTTAATAGCGTCCTATTTAGTGTCATATTTTCATTTAGTTCTAGTAAATTAAGATCATTTTTAATACAATGAGTCCTATTTAGTGTCATATTTTCATTTAATTCTAGTAAATTAAGATCATTTTTAATACAATATCTATTTAGTGTCATATTTTCATTTAGTTCTAATAAATTAAGATCATTTTTTATACAATAAGATTTTTCTCCATTGAGTCATGTTTAGTGTCATATTTTCATTTAGTTCTAATAAATTAAGATCATTTTTTATACAATAAGCCTGTCCTATTTAGTGCCATATTTTCATTTAGTTCTAGTAAATTAAGATCATTTTTTATACAATAAGCCCATGTCTCTCCTAGGTCTACCTCTGCCTTTCTTAACACTAGTCAAATTTAAAACATCTACTCTCCTAATCGAATCATCTAATGGTCGTCGTTTAATATGACCAAACCATCTAAGATGACTTTTTCTAATTTTATCAATCACAGGAGCTACACCAACCCTATCACGAATATATTCATTCAGCATTTTGTCTCTAAGTGTAAAGCCACTCATCCACCTAATCATTCTCATCTCGGTAACACTTAACTTATTATTATGCTTCTCTTTTAAAGGCCAACATTCAGTGCCATAGAGCATTGCAGGTCTCACCACCGTCTTATAAAATTTTCCTTTCAGTCTTAGCGATACTTTTCTATCACAAAAAGGCCTGAATCATTCCTCCACTTCAACCAACCAACTTGAATTCTACTATTAACATCCCCATCTATATCACCATCGCTTTGGGCAACGGACCCAAGATATCTAAATCGTTCACACCTTTTAATAATTTGATCACCCAAAGTCACACTTCTGTCACTAGAG